>QVOA01007122.1:0-101375 GCA_014825685.1 Pseudomyrmex cubaensis | reverse complement strand
CTTTGAGATATACTTGAAAGAAAACAGTACTAATATTCTTAGAAGAATATCTGTGTGACATTTCAGGAATGTGATATCCCATGATATCATGAAAATGACGTAGGAACGATATCATTCTACAATCAAATGATATCATGTGCCGTCTGGGTCTTAGCGGCGAAGAGAGAGAAAATACGGTAATTCCGCATCCAATTATACATGCGAAAGACATACAGGAAAATCTCGCCGAAGCTTGCTTGCTTTGCGAGCAAACGTTAACGAACCAATTAAGAGTACCGAATAAATAATAATAAATATAACGCTTTTCGCGGAGAATTCAATTTCTAGCGATATTTAACGAATTTCTCCGCAATATGTTAATGAGATTTACGTATAAATACGTAATATACTGCGAAAAGCAGTTGCGCCTGTGCAACAGTTTCCACGTGGCATATATATCCGTCCACGTGGTAATTTTATTACAAATATTACGCGAATATAGTCTTTGCGGAAAATGGATTAACCGGTTTTGGCGCGCGTCAACGCCCGCGCACAATTACAGTTGTAATTGTAATCGCATTTTCAGTTCAGCACTCGTCTCGCCCCTCCTCCTCCTCCTCCTTCTCCCGCTTTTCATTGCGCGCGTTTAAATCATCTTATTTCCCGGTACTTAATTAAACGTGAACCTACGACAAAATTGTGCGTCCCAGAACCGTCGGCCTTGTTCATCGCGACGTCATCGTCAGTCCGTATCGCTTCCCGATTGTCTCTCGCGATTTCTCCACGTCGTCTCGACTCCTATTATTGGCAGTCTTTAACGTGCCTCGGCCGAAGTTTATCACAGAAGACAATCTCGAGTTCTATCGCGTCTATAAAGTCTGATAACTTCCTGTCAGATACACGATATCGTATATATGTAGGTATATACACACACGACTTCTTCGCAGACGTGCTCATGTTGCGACACGAGACGATCTCAATTTCTTTAGACAGACAGCAAATTGCACACACAGTCTGCGAATACAAATTATTTATATAGATTAGCGACGCATTTAATGGCAAATTTTAATTGAATTTCTAATTAAATGATAATCTTTATTACTTTACGGGTGCTTTACGATACGGGCGGTTAATCTCAAAAGTATACAGAAACCGGGTAAATCCGACCGTTGTCACTAACAATATTCCATGCCATACATACGTAATTACGCTATCAACCAGTTACTAGCGCGCAAAGAAGCAAGGAATGCTTTTTTATATTATGCTTATAGTATATTACGTTAAAAGTATACTATTTAAAAATAAAGAGGAAAGTGACAATAACGATAAAATTTTACATAACTGTGTGTAATTTTATTGATCCTCTTGGCCAAGATTTTTTGTGCAATGGTTTTGTCAAATTAAATTTAGAAGAGTAAAGTGGTTTCCTATATACGCGACACACACACACAAATCAAGCAAATTTTTTTAATTAAAATTAATTCGAATTAACACGTGTATTAATTTACACTTTAAAAATATTTATTCTCCATTGACTCTTAAAGGCTTTATTATTTCTCTTTTAATCGGACTATAAGAGACTTTATTTAGATTATTTGTTATAAATATATGCATATCAAACTCCTCCGCAAGGACTAATCGCGATTTCTTGTCACGTCTTAATTACACAAGATCCCAAGCTAATTGCAAGTACAATAACTCAAGATTTATCACTAGTCGGAAAACGTAATTAGATTCGGACTTCCAAGAATTTTATCGTCAGACTCTCACCGTTTTCTTATCAATATAATCGTCGAAACTTCAATCTTTATCGAAGCGCATAAAAATATATATCTAGAAGAAGAAAATCTTCAGTCTGATACAAGAAAACTCAGGTTGTCGGAGAGGATAGAGATATTACGGAAAGTAAGTGCGAGCTCTTTTGTCCGTACTACGCTCGGAGCACATCGAGAGCTCCAAATATTTGCCACTTCGATCCACCAACGCGAAGTGTGGATTTATTTTCTCGTTTCTGTTTGTGCGCGTTTGCTCCCTTTTACAACCATTTACCGACCCTCCGCTTTTGAATTGACTCCCCGACCTCTTCAGCGTTTATTGTTTTATTTTATATTGCTTAGTTTTCGCCCCTTCTTGATCTCTTGATTAAGTCGATTCGACGCTCGAAATTAAGATCCGCACCGATTTTGCCGGGACAGTTCCAATTAATTTTCCGTTTCAATGTTTTATACAAATTTTTTTAATTTTTTATACAAACTTTGTATAAAAACTTATGCAACAATATATAATAGCTCTTGGCTCTCTACGTTTTTTTTTTTGTTTTTCTTTGCTTATCAAAAGTGAGAAGTGTTCCGAAATCGGCGACGGAAAAATCTGGTCATCTTATTAAAATGCATCAAAACGACCGCTTCGCGAAAAGTTTTGTGTTGCTCGATAAATAGTTCTTCTTAATCTTGTTAATTCTGTTTACGCATCTCTTTATTGTTGGATCACAAAAATTGAAAGATTGCAAAGAGAGGAAAGGAAAACTCTGTAATTTTATTGTTTTCGCGTGACCCTCTTTCTCAAAGATGTGGAAAACAAGTAAAGAATATTATTATATAAGAGTGGCGATTTTTTTGCGAAGCCATTTTAACTATGTATTTTTCAAACTTTAACGATCCTCTCGCTTCCTGCGGTGATTATACAGAATTTCATGAAACCAATCATTGAAATAAGAGAACTGCCTAACTTCGCCTCTCTCTAGTAGACTGGAGTTTAATTAGTTCTAAAACTTAGTGCTGCGGAATTATGCATAACCACTAGTAGGTATACATCAAAGGCAATGCGTTATTATTTGCGCCGCGTGCATTCAGTCTGCTAGAAAGATGTTGTAGAATTTACGCTTACTTTTTATTTTTCGGAGTTTCTTTTTCTCATATGTTTTCCGATTAATTAGAATCGTGTCTCATTAATTTAATCGCGCTGATAATTATCGACAAAGTACAACTTGAGACTTTTGCTTGCTTTCTAAATTTTTAAATTTCTAAAACTACTTGAATTTTTCTGAAAACTGGTTTTTCTTGAAAGAGTAATAAAAAAATGTTTTTTCTCGAAATAAAATTTTCAATGTCTTTATTTGTTTTTCTCTTTTTTTAAATTAAATCACATTTTGGCACATTTTTCCTTTGTATTATATTACTGTATTCAGTATTATATTACTGAAAAAACACAAAAGAAGTCGAATTGTCCAAGAAAAACAATATAACAAAGATCGTTCTCACAGGAAACAACGATACACTATCTTTCGTAATCCATCAAAGTATCTTTGCTCGTCGTAATATATATGATTATATTTGAAGAAACTCGACTCTCAGATCAAAGCCAGGGTTGAGTTTCCGCTTTCCGGAAAGCGCGGAAATGTTACTCTCATTTCTCCGAATTTAATTTTCGCAAATGTGAAAGCTCCGTGAGAGGATCTTCTCTCCGCGAGCAATATAAAATAATATTAGCAATATATATAATAACTGTTTTAATGAGATTCGCGATTGCTAATGAATGAATGACTTGGGATTGCAAATTTGCTCGCCTTTTTGGAACGCAAGCAAAAATTGCGAACGCCAACTTCAAACGTTATTGCGAATACTCGGCAACACTCGAGGCTTTCGTGTTTGAGAAGACGATCGATGATTAATTATCGTTGTGGCTCGCATACACACCGCTTTTCCTATGTCGAATGCTCATTATTTCGAGGATCGTAAATTGTCGTCATTACGACGCGGTTGTCGGGTTATTGTATTTCGTCTGAGAAATTACAGAGTGTGGGATATTGGAGTTTCGAAATGTCAAGGAAACAATCAGGTGATAATAAAATGATTGATGTGCTAATTGCGAGGTGTGTGCAACAATGACGTGTAATATCTAGTAATAAAATAAGTTTATTAAAGAAATGCAAATTGGGCGCGGAAACTCAAAAACATATTTCCGATATGTCCGATAAAAATGTAAGTTAACTTTTGTTCTTGAGAAAAAGAGAACATACATAGAATATAAAGTTATATTGAGAGATGTGTTTCTGATACAAAGATATAAGATAAAATTCTCGAGATAGATGATTTTTATTGTTACGTCAAAGAATCGAATCGAGGATCGGTCAATTTTTTATCACGACATATGATATCAAAAGACGTTGAACCCACGGAAAAGAACTTAAGCAGCAAGACTTGATCAAATCAACCAATCACAGACCAATTCTGTGTTCCCGGCTTTCAGACTTCGCATCATTACATATATAGCACCCAGTTACGAGTTTGTAAGCGCCGATACAAGCTGGCGGCACGTGTCTTCGTGTCTCGTAAACTTTATTGCCACATGCATAGACACGGAAACGTTTCTGGACTACACCGAGAAGAGGGAGCGTTGAAACTTGACTTTACGATCTTTTGATACGGACTTGCATTGGAGGGCGCGACCGGAAGCAATCGCGGTCAGGTTGTTTTTATTTTGCCTAGGAAAACGAAAGAGAGAGAGAGCTTTGCGCCAAATCTTTTATCGCGACGATAAAAGCACGTCGCCGCTGCAGCGTAGCTGCAGTAAAAATGCAACTAAACAGCAACGCTGTCGTTGCTTTAAGAAGATAACTGGCGGGAGGCGTTCGTAGTGTTTCGTTGTCGTCGTTAGCTTTGTAACAACGTTGAATAAAGTTGGCGACGAATAAAAGAACGATTATGTTAAAAACTTTACGATGAAGTTTGAACGAATAACATTAGTTTGAACGAATAACATAGCGTTCTCTTCACTTTTGCTATTTCCAATTTTAGTTTGACATTAATCGTCGAGAATAAAAAACTCACTCTCTTTATTTTATCAATTATCATTAAATAATATTTTTTTTCTGGTTTCCCTAAGTTCTCCCGAGTTTCAGTTTATATGTCGCGTGCAATCTTATGAAGACAAGTTTAAATATCAACAGAGACACTGTTTCATGAAATAATATTTACACGGAGACAACTTCACGTCGACTTGCACTGTAATTGCTCATCTACATGAGGACAATATTTTCGAGCTTTGTTGTTTTGCTTTAGACAACACGTTGTTGTCTGAAACAAAAAGAAAACAAAAACACTGCGAAAATCTCTTAAAGACGGCCATCAGTGCTCAGGAAAGTTGATCCGAGAGTTTAAGAGAGAGTCTTGCGTTTCCATCGGATAAGGTTTACGATTAGCGCAGACACTCTCGAAAGAAACATCTCAATGTTTTTTCCCTCCTCTCATTTCGTCCGGTTCATCGATATTGACCGGCTCCTAGCGTGACCTAATTCGGAGGACGTTCATCTTATCTCCCGCGGCCAATGAGAACTGAACGCAATTCTATAACACGATAACGGAAACGAATACACCGGGAGCATCCTAAGTCTCTAATCACTGTCTTTACCACGACTTAATAGAATTTCGAGTGAGCCTGACTTGTTTCGATGCAAATCACAAAAAGTAACAATTGCTGCTTACCTGCACCTTTCTTCTTCCAGATCTTTTATCAGATATTTTAATTGCGAATCTCAGAGCTTCTTTGTGAGAAATATAAAATTAAAAGAAATAATTATAACATTTCTTATTCAAGAAAATGACATACGTTTATATTATTGAAAAATAAAAATAACGCCGTTGCAATGCGGTTGCATTTGAATGAAAATCTGGCATCAACTTCTGTCTTTCGTGAGAAGCGTGGTAGTTGGCTGGCTGCAGTTTTCAATGCGTCGGATTATCTGGCGCATTTCTCTCAACCTCCCCGAGAGGACCCATCGTTCCGGATGAGCCGCGTCTCGGGACGGCACAAGGGGGCGTTATCAATTTCTTAAACGACATGCATATTCATGCATGCGTATCATATGCAAAACAAGATGGAAGCTCCGGCAAATATTTGCGCGTCGCCGCCGACATTTTCCGCGAGAGCAGCAACGACGGATCTGCAATTCTGAGATCCTCACAGCCGCGAATCTGTTAGTTAAAGCTATTTACAGATATTGGATTACGAGTCACGTCCGCGTTCTTCCGGTCTTTTTCGTTAAATATTAACGATTGCAGAAAATAGTGGATCGTTATCGCACGCACGCGCGCGCGCCTATACACACACACACACACACACACACACACGTACACGCACTACGTACAATCGATATTTTCAATAAAATAAAATCAATCTCGAATTATTTCCGCGCAAAAGCTTTAATTTTTTAATTAAAAAAATCGGAATTTCTTCACCCTCTTGCGAATTTTAATTAAAGCGTGAATTTTCGTTTGCACACCGAATCAATGGTGCGAGATTAACTCGATTTTTGCGTGTAGCGCGTATTAAACTCGAATTGCCAAGATTTTCTACAGAAAATATCCCACCCAGATAATCTCGAGAATTTCTCAAAGATTGCCAATAAAAGTTATCTTAATAGGTAAGCAGCTATCGTTCTTGTTTATCTAAAATCTCTCTGGAATTTCGCGCTTATCTTAGAACGGGGGTTTCTTTCTCTCGTCTCTTTTTCTACATTTTTCCAGAATTTTCTTCATCTAAATCTTTGCATTTGGTACTAAAAACTCCGTCTTTTGTTTTTTTTTTCGTTTGAGAATACTTAATTTTATGATAAAAATTTTTATCTCAAAACGCGTAACGAGCAGCACAAATTGTTAAATTATCTTATCAATCCATTCGATATACAGATTGTTACATGAATATTATATAATTGCTCTGTTCGAAGTTAAGAAAATCTCTGCTAGTGAAATTTCTCTATTTGGAAAATTCTGTGGATTAAGCTTTTCGACAATTACTATCGATTAAAGCTTCTCGGAAGTTACGTCACGTTTCTTCGTTTTACACGCCAGCAATTTCGAATCCAGAATGATCTCGATTCTTAAAACATAGTTTTCATCGATTTTCTTCTCGCTTCCCGATATTAAGACATTAGCCATCAATCAGACACTTTGGAAAAACATATAAAACTTTTATTTTTTTATTTATTTTTTTGATAATAAAGTTTATGATAACAAAGCAAGTCGCTTTAATGTCTCTCACCGTCAAACAAGACGCAACAAAGCGATATAAACAGGAATATAAAAGACGAATGTTAAAAAGATTTAAGAACTCCTCTCGTAAAGGCAACCAGCACAGAAGAGAATTTTATATCGCGTCGCTTTCACGATTATAATCATCAATACGACATTACGACGTAATAACGTTGACGGTAAAGATGAAAACGCTTATCCGAGACGATGTACAGAGCAAAGTAGTCGTTTTGTGTACTGTTTTATCTCATCGCGGCGTGTACTGCATAATTTTTAATAAAATACCTCATTTCACGGCATTGTGTCTGGCGGCGTTGTTTCTTTTTCACGGTGGCGAAACAAGGTTTAACGATCATTCGAGAAACATTTTTCTTCATTCTGCGCGCACCCACGTAGGTGTGGCACGGAGTCAGTTTTCTTCGTATGCGGAGTGAAATAAATTGAGTTCAGAGGATTGCGAGTCGAATCCTATATCTCACCGTCTGTCTCTTTGCCTGCGTCTTGATGATTATCGTATGATAATCAAGAATATATTTGCCTTGGGCAAATATTTCTCTCGGGAAAATATTCAGGTTGCGCGAAAGCACACGTGCGCATACGAAACGTACAAGCTTGAACAATGAAAACGAGGCCACTCTTTTGTGTGTCTTAACCCTAATTAATTCTGAACTTTTTTTTTCTTGGCACCCTAAGAATGAACTTTAGATCTGAGACATATTGTATTTGATTTTAAAATTCTTAAAAAATGTTTTGCAAAATTTCTGACATTTCTCTTCAAGTGGTCACTAATATATTGTTTATTCAACGAAAAAACAGTTTTACATGATTTATTTTTAATGAGATTTGAAAGACGCCGAACAAAAATAAATAAAAACAAAAAATCGGATAGAATGTTAGATTTTCGTCAGATATAAAAATCTCAGATGACCACTGGCGCTGGACACGCCGTGCGTAAAATTGAAAATAATTCTGTACAGGCTGAATCTATTTCCTGGCCTGGCGGTTTTTCATCGTCGCGCGGTAGCTGTTGCGGTTGCAAGTGTGAATAAAAGTGGTATCGCATCGCTAGCGGAGCGGACATTTTTCCAGCGTATATACTATCCTATATCGCGTCGGTTGTCCATTTTTATTGATCAAGTTTGAATTAAACCGTGTTTCCGCATCGCATGAACGAGGCGATTGATAAATACCCGAAACAACGCGTAGATAACAAATGGAACGTGTTTTACGGTAATTTCGTCGCGCTTATAGGAAAAAATAAAAAAGCACACGGGTTCCGAGAAAAGATGAGGAGATCGTTTGCACGTGCGAGAAAAATGCAGGTAGTATACAAAGAAACGAGAAGGTGTCAGGGAAACAGTGTCGCGACTCGCCAGGTTTGCGCCAAAGCGCGGTGAACCTTGATGTTTGCGTCGCCTCATCGATTCGCGCTTTTTATTCTTTTGCTTTTTGATATTCCGCGCGTTGCAGCGCCGATCGTCGAGACGATGCACACAACGTTGAAAGCCCGAGTTGCTGGATTTCGAATTCAATTGGTATAGACCACCGTCGAGAGGATCGGGAAAACCCACCCCGGAATTATTTCCGACAAAGCGGTCGCCGAGTTATGTACGTTTGAACGTGAATTTCTTTTTCGGTCGGTTTTTGCCCGATCATTTTTCCCGGAGGAAAATCGAAAAACATACACGGATCACGAGGTCGAGGGGATCTTATGCGAGGGAGATGATCACCGAAATGCCTTTAACCTTTAGAAGATAAGCGAGCGGGATATCTATCACATAATCCTGGAAAAAAGTCACAAGATAGAATCGACGGCAACTCTAGATTTGATTACGATATTTGATAAATAGATATGAATCACAAATATCGCGTTCGATAAATATAACAAATTATATTTATCGAACGATAAATTGTTTATTAAAAATATGTTAAATTTAGGTCATTTAACAAGAGCAAAATAATAGGATATGTTTATTTACAAATGTTTCGTTTATCTCTATAATTTAATCATAATTCACTGAGAAACATTGTATAAGTTTTGTAATTGATTAATCAAAAAAAAAAAAAAAAAAAAAAAAAAAAAAAAAAAATACATACGTAATGGATAATATTAGGTTAACATTTTATTACACGCAGATATTGTTCTTTTTATTGACCTTAAAAGACCAATTGTATATATAAACTGCTGTGATTTTTTCCCGCTAATAATTATATATTTTTCCGCTTACTTACTTTATATCTTCACTTTGTTTCGTTCTACTTCGAATGCCGCCGACGCGGTGAAAATTAAAACCCCCGTTGCGGATGTAACTTGAGTTATTCGAGAAGCGCAAAAGGTAGCGCCGCAAGAGTTTTCAACGAATTTTCAAAGTTTACCGCGGCATCGATGTGTAACACGGTGCTTCGAGTTACACACCGGCTAATTACTCGACGCAAAACGATCCTTTATACGCGCGTTGTGTGCACGCTCCAAAAGTTTCCGCGAACACATCGTTTGTGAGAGCAGAGAATTCGCAGCGGGAAACGGCGAAGAAAAAAAAACACTCTCGGTCGGATTCAGCGGCGTGAAGAAAGTACCTATCGGATAAAATCTACGTGCAAGCGAATGTACAAGCGCGGAAATATATTTTTCTCTCGATCTACGGCTCGGAAATATCGAGCGTGGGTGTAAACTACTCGTTATAAGAAGATTCCGCGCTTATACAACCGCGCGCGTCTACTCTGACTGATTTATGTGTGGCGGGATTCGTCGAAACGTAATATTTCTTGTTACGTTACGTCACGTGTGACTGGTTTTAATGTATCGCTTGTTGATAGCTTTCAGAATATAACGTAGAGCTTCGATCCGATAGCGGATAGACAATTGTTCTTATATTTGCTCTGTTGTAAAATGTATTTTTTAATCGCAAATCGATCAAGAAAGAAGAAAGGAAAATGTGCGTATTCACATGCGTTATTTTTTTAACACTTCGATTTTTTTAAGCTGTTTGCTAATAAATTTCGCAATTGAACGGATCGGAAGTTTTCTCAAAACGTTGTCTTGTGCGCGTTTTTTTTCGAATAAAATTATTGAAGTGGAAATCTCGCGACAAAACCGGAAATTTCTTGAACCGTAATCGTACTATTGTAACAAGATCATCGCAACGTTATCGAGAAAATTCTGAGAGTGCAACAACATTCAACGAGTGGTCTCGACGATGCGTGTCGGAATAATACCGTGAGTACCGAATTGTTACGCGAAATCGATGCGGAAACACAATTGCAAACAAACTCGAAAACGATTGTCTGTTCGCCTTGAGGGAGTCGTAATAACGTGGTGGTGCTTGAAAGGGAGAGAAGATTTTACGCTGCGTTGTCGTTGTAGATTCCGCAAGGAAGTAGGATTCACAAGACCGGTCAAGGTGTCGACGACGAGCTGCGCATTTGAGCACCATAGTGATTTAGTATTATTGTCATCCCGGGAATATCGAGACACTGATTGCTTCGCGTACAGATTAATCTTTTCAGTCCGAAGAGAATTAACGCATTATTCAAATGCATTATTCAAAGATTTTCAAATTTTTCCCGAGACTTGCGCGCGACACGCACAAAATTTTATGTTTTAATTAAAACACAAATTACATTCGCGAATGCAAAAATCATTGTGAGCACAAAGTGTATTATAAAAATAATGGATTTCGCGCGAGTAAAAGAGAAGAGATCTTTTGTATTTGACGATTAATTGATTAGTCGATTCGCGAGGAATCGAAAATATATCCGAGTTTTTTTTTGAGATTCCATTCGAAGATTTTATGTCTATCTCTAATGTTCCGACGAGAGAGAAAAAAAGATCATGTTGAAAGTTCTCGCAATAACCGTGCGAACGTGTCTATTAACAACGCCGCGTTAATACGTTCGGTTCGAGGATTTTCTGATACGATTATGTGATTTCATTCCATCGGAATTTCTTTTCTGTTTTTTTGTTTTTATTTCGCAAATCGCGCAGAGAGAAAGAGAGTACACGGAAATTTTCTCCGACAACTTCGGAAGGATTTGTCTTCAAGACGAAAACGCGAAAGGAGGGAGAAGAAAGAGGATTTACCTTCTCGTGGTTTTACCGGTCTCGCGATTTTCGCATTGAAGTCGATATAAAATATATGAGTGAGGGAAATCGACGCTAATAAATATCAACGGGAGAACAAAGGCGTAATGTTAACATATTTTTCGTGCGGTTCATCCGAACTCGATACCCTCGTAATCGTGTTATCTCATGCCGTACAATGTACACGCGGTGTTTTCTATACTAAAGACATGTGAGTGCTTTTTGCACGTAGTGGCGCCATCAATTTTCTGCCCGGCGCGACGCGGCACGCAAAAGGGTTCGCGTGTCTTCGTGTACACTGTCTCGGCGCGACGAGGGGCGCCTTCCGTACGGAACGTGATCGGATCGTTTTCTTGGAAAGACGTTGAACGATCATTTCTCCACGGAAGAAGCAATTTCGACGAAGCGGAATTTGGAGAATTCTCGTGCGGAACGTCGCGATGACGTTTTTCACCGCGTATTTCCACTTTTCCGTGTTTCTCCTCCTCTCTCTCTCTCTTTCTCTCTCTCGTTGCATGCTTTGTATCAAATTTAATCTCGCGTCTGTGCCGCGCGCATCATCAGAATCAAACTTTCAACACGAGACAGTTGCGTTGCCGTCTCATCACCCGGACGGGGAGAAAATTAATAGACTTTCGCGAGAGTTATAGATTCAAGTTTTGCGCTGTAACAAAAAAAAAAAATCTTTTTCTTCATTATAAAAGTTTGAAAATATTTTGCGTTACCGTTTATCAAGTCCGAGAAATGTGGGCGTTCGGGATCTTTTGCACACGCGAGAAGAAGTTCAAACGAACGAAAGAGAAACGCAGCAAAAGAAAAAAGATTCTTTAATCAAATCCGTGTCAAATGGGCGATCGAAATTACTCTCTTGTATTTACCACGAAAGAGAGAGAAGATAAATCTCTCTTTCTTCACTCTCAGATAACTCCCAGGTTGCATTTAAACGTTAGCAATATCTATGGTAATTCGAATTTTAAAAGAGATTCGGATGTAATCTGCCAATTGAAGAGTATCGCGCGGCTCGAATTAAAGTGACGGCGGCGAAAAGTATAAAAGAAGGTTTAAACGACTTGATCGATTTGACAGAGAAGAAGTCGTTTGCTCTTTTCGGCCGGTGTCGCGTGACCTTCGAGTAAAGAAAAAAAGTAACTTTCCTCAAGCGCTTTCGACGAAACACGTCTATCTCCTCGAGTAATTGATGAGACTAATGTGAAACATGGAAACGTACTTGAGCGATACAGACACTGGAACCTAAAAATAGATGTCGAACCTTTTAAATTAGGCACTCATTTATATTTAGAAGTCGTGAGGGATCGGTTTCGTTGATTACATATAAGCTATTGCTTCTTGAAGAGAACCCACGCTTCTTGCTGACGTCGCACGTCGTTGTTGTGTTCCAATTGACGGACGTGAGAGCTTTGATTGCTCGGAACAAAAATTAATTAGAAAAAAAAAAGAGAATAAAAGAATGAATGAGAGAATGAGAGGAAGATCGTCTCGAAATCACGCGTCGTTTGTCGCATCGATGGAACGGATGTGATACACTTCGTTCTCAAGAGTTACGAGATATGATATTTTCTGCGTCCGCGCGATATGGTTCAAGTATTAATTTATTTCATATTTTATTCGTTAAGCGTAAAAGCGAGACAAGATTAAACCGGGGAATATCTTAAGACGAAGATTCCGATCGATTTGAAGTGCAGCAAAGTTGCAAATGTTATTAGGTTACGTTTTACTCGGAAGATTAGTGCAACGTGTGCACTTGGGACCGTGTCTCTCGGGACAACCTTCCTTTGAACATCGTCACTCGCAACGCGAAATACATCGCACATAAAATATGCGGCTTTAGTAAACTGTGCACTCTGCCAGCGTTCAAAGCATTTTCTAAGATTTTTCGAACAATTTTTTTAACGCGCGAGCGGTTTCACCTCGCGCGCAGTATTTCTAATTTAATATAATTACGGATGTCGCTCGCAGTTTAGCTTCTTTTTCTCGAAGCACATACGTTCTCTTTACTCTAATTTTCAGAAGAACGTCTCCCCACTTAAATGCCATCCACGAAAGCAACTTCGAACGTAGCAATCGAGACCGATCGGAAAAAGTACTTCTCGGAAATTCAATTAAGAAGTCGCGAATGACTGCCGAAAACTATGATGTTCTACTTCTACATTGCAATCGAGTGAACTTTTCAGCGCACGCTGAAGAGAAATGATATGTCGTGTTTGTTTGTATTTTTTTTTTTTTTTTTTATCGTTATCTACATCTGTGACAGCTCGGGCTGTCTGCCAACTCAATAAATAAATGAAGCGATCTTGACTATGTATTTCTGATTGAAGCGCTTCTCGTGGAACGTAACGATGGCGAATTAAAAAATGGGAATCACTTTTCGACGTGTAAGCGCGACGTCAATATTCTTTGAAACTTTGAAATTGTCATTACATTCACTTCCGCGCTTGATGAGTGAAATAGATAAATTTATCACGAAAGGGATTCTCTTTCTTTTTCTCTATCTCTTTCTCGCTCTTGCAAGATAATCGAAGATAAAGTTGTTACCCCTACGCGCTCCGATTAAAGTTCGTGAAGCTGGTGGGCGCCTCCAATTATCACAGAGTCAGGCAATCATTAGGCGGCATTTAACGAGATCGGGTCACCCGCGCGCAGATAGTAAAGACGCACGTAAGTCAGACTGTTTGCATGGCCTGAATAAGTCCCGCTGGTTGATTCGTCAACGTGCACGAACACATATCGTGCCGCGACACGTGTAAAATACTAGGTAAAATATTCATGCGAGAATGGATTGTGAATAATCATGTTTTGAAAATCAACATTCTAATGAATAATTACCAGGCGTTGTACAACAGAAATGTTTGACTTTAATGACAATATTATAAATGTAACCAAATAATGTCGTGATGAAACAGGCGAGGAGCTAGAAATATGAAGCTAGTTTTTAATTTTAGAAAAAACGTTAAAAATTTAAAAACATTAAATGAATAAAATTGTCGTTAATTTTAACACACACATCTACATATATGCTATTCAAGCCGTGGTTTTGACAGAAATGCAAATTTCATTTTACGATCTCTGTGCCCATATATATCCCTTTTAAATATTTAACATAAATGCGATTGCAAACGTGATGTTATTTGCAAATGTACGACACATCGGAAATATTAATTCGTCAAACACACGCGCAGTTTTCGCGAAGTTAAAATTTATTTGTTTTCACGAAGATTTCAGTGTTAAAAGATTTGAATTTATAAAGTGCAAAAATACCTATCGAGTGTAAAATAAACTTCATAAATTTTAGTCAATATTGCATCCTTGAAAGTCCAGATCAGAACTTTCGATTTCTCAGATCAGAAACAAACTGTACGAGTATACGAACATATAAGTAGGTCGGAAGTAGCTCTTAGCTCTCAGTTTCCGCAACGTTCTGCGAGGAAAATCGTTCGTTTAGCATTAATGAAGACATTTATGAAGTCGTTGTTGATTAGCGTCACGTATAGGAGAGAGACCACGAATTTCATTACCTGCGCGTCTTCCGGGTGCGATCCAATATACCCTAATTCCAACAGGAATGCGCCGTTAAGTATGGATCCACTCGAGCGACCTTAATCTGGGATAATGATCTGGGTGAACCCCAAGTTTCGATCGTGTCACCTGGTCAGCCATCGCGTAATTGAACCATACGTATATCCAGAGAGACATACCAGGTTGCTGGAGATCTGTCGGTCGGTCGGTCGATCGGAGAGTTAGGATCCGTGATCGATTCTTTTATTGGACATCGAAACGTCAAGCGAGTCCGAAAATAAAATTTGTCTTCTCCCTTCACAAAAAAAAAAAAAGTTTTCTTTGCCCCTAATATTAAAGTTATATTTTTCTTTTTCAATGTCCGAGAAACGTCTAAAAGTTCTATATATCTAATTTCACATTTTAAGTATGAAATTTTGTGACCCTTGTCTCTGTGAAAAATGACGTAGGCTTCACTACGCGTGTAATCGTCGCTCGGGTGCGCGGTCGTATCGACGGCGACGCATTAACGACGAAGGGTCGGGGAATCGACCGCGCTCGACGAGGAGTGCCGCTTACATTGGCAGGGGAAATGATGCACTTTAACCTATATCGCTGAAACGCAGATAACGCTGGGAAGACGAAGGGGTAGTTTTTAGACGGAGATCCGTCCCGTTAGAACGTCGCGTCTTGTCGCCGCATAGTGGGTCGCGCACGTCTCGTCTGAAGGTTAATCTTGGCGATGAATATAGACGGGACTGAAGAAGCGGGAAAACCGCGACGATGCCCGTAGGCGTACATCTTTGAAAAAAAAAAAAAAAAAATCACATTGTGTTCCCTCCAAGGAGGGAATATAATAAACGCGGGGTGATAGGAAAACGGGTGTTATCATTGCGTAAGCACCACATTAAAATCAGTATCTTCGCGCGCTAATTAAATCTTCGAACGAGGGAGAGATGAGTTTGAGGAGAATCATCTAATTATAACGCCAGAGGGCGGCGGAGAGAAAATTTATATCCGGTAGAGTTATTTTCTGTATTCTCGTCCCTGTAACTTCTGCTACTTTCTTATTAAAGCACTTGTCCGTCTATATTCCTCTCTTTGAAACATCGAAGATACTTCACAGATATTTCAAACGTGTATATATATATATACGCACACACATATATACATACATATTGTACATCTCATGTCTTTTACCTTTCTTGATATTTTTTAAATTGTCTTTCATTATGGAAGCGCACGATCGTCTGATGCACAAGAGGAATGTTGCAGGTCATCCCGTAAAAGCGGAGCGCTCTTTTCACGTTCTCCGTCTGAAAAGAACGGAACTGAAAGAGCAACCCTTCTCTGTGTATCGCGTCTCTATTAATCTCTCAACTCGGGGAACAAATTGACTGCTTCGACCCGGCCTTGTCTTTTGGGAATACACAGAGGGGAAATATTTCTTGAATACTCGGATATTAAGCGTTTTCACGTGCGCCATAAATTCGTCCCTTTGATCGGGTCGCGCGCGACACAAGACACGTGAGAAACACTATATCCCTATCACGATTCCCGGGTTTAACGCTATTGCGCCATCGCGCACTGCGCGTGTCGACGAAACAAAACCGCGCGAGAGCTGCGTGTGTTTTCTCGTAATGTCGAAAGAATCGCATTCATCAGGCGTCACAATCTATTCGTATTGTTTCACGCTCGTTGCGCTCATCCATAAAGTGATGAATACCGAGCGTTCATGTCAAATCATATACCGCCTCTGTCGCTGGCGCACCGAGTAAATTCAAAACGCGCGAAATTTCCAGATATTATCATCGAAATACACACATCCAACTACGCATCGTACGTACGTACGTTAAACGCACACATATGTTAAATATCTCTATGCGTTTCAATACAGAGAAAAGAGAAAGAGACAGGCTTCGAATAGAGCTTTTCCAACAATAAGAAATATCCGTGCATTGTATGTAGAAACTGTAATATAAATTCGGAGACTGCAAGAAAAACCCGCCCCGAGAATTCCATTCTTGATCCCGATTTATTTAAAATATACCAAATCCGCAAGTGTGAAAGTTGTCGAAAAAGATGACGCGCACGTCTCGCGGAAACGTCTCGAGAATTCTGTGTGAAAGCTACACACGGTCCAAAAAATACGCGCGGCGACTGGAGGTAAAAAAAATTTTCTTCTAGCCGAGACAGACTGCACAGTCTGGAAAAAGATGCGAATGCACAAAGAACGCCCTCCGGTAGAGCACGGACGCGCAATCACAACGCTGCTACGCGAGCGGTCGTACCCATATATATATGTATGTGTATATATATATATAAAAGACTGTGCGTGATATACCGTCGCGCGAGAAGCGCGGCGGAACGCGACGTAATGAGATTGAATCCGGCCTGCGTGAAAATTCGGACAGCGCGTAGTATATTTTCTCGCGCGCGTATAAACCGTCCCGAGGCCGCCGGCGAGACTATTCGGTTTGTTTCGCGACGGGATGCTGCGCGGGAAAGAACAGCTTATGCAACGTAAGAGAATTTATTCGTGACGTTATTTTCGCGTCCGGCAGCTCGTTACGTTTCTTCCACTTCCGCGCGCCGGAAAACACATGAAAAATGTTTAATAACTCGTATAAGCCGCAGAGAGAGAGAGGCGCGCGCGAAATCGTGTTTTACATGCGAATCACGTAACACAGCGACAAAAATCCGATGAATCCGACCGAAAGTGAGTTTCGAGTTTCTCGATATTCGCGCTCGCGAGCCAATACAATAGAGAATTAGCGCGAAATTGATGATTAAAATCACGCGCGACTGCGATCTCCGCCCATAAAATTTTTCGTGGATGATAAAACATTTGAGCATTTTTCCCCGTCCTTCGTTCGGATCATATTTTTGGCAAGTATAAGCGCGCGAGGAACGACTTCTCCGTGCCAAAGACGTAAAAATTTCAGTTCCGAGCTGCGCAAATATGCGCGCGGAAAATAAATAATTCCTTCAGCTAAAATCGGAAAAACGCCTGTGCGTTTGGAGCATTACGTGCTTTGGGAAAGCTTTTAATTTATGCCTTTTAAACCTGTGCCAAATGTAACAAATCCAGTTAAGTCAACGAGAAACGCAAAGTTCAAATGCTAACTCTCTCTCTCTCTCTCTATCTCTCACTGCGGCGAATACCACAAAATATGAAATTTCTGAAATCACGCAACGTGTGTCCAACGCGCCGAGACAATTACTATTCTGCGTATAATGCGATTGTAACCGTTGTTACTATCGTTTTCACTTGCCGCGCAAACGTTCTACTACTTTGATACATTCCTTCCTTCGTTTGTGACGATTACAAAAGCTACAGCTAAAAGCGACTACTTCTTATTCATGCAAAAACGAGAAATTTGCATGTCGCCGATAACGCAATACACTTAGTAACTGATATAACTTTGTAACTGATTTTTTGCGACGTCGTCGAGAGGATACTTTAACATTATACATTCTTTACTAATTGTAATAATAAAAAAAAGAAAAAAAGTAATCGCGTGGCGCTATAGTTTTAATGAGTTCTACAAAGAATATCGTAACGGCTCGTCGCAAGTCAAACGTAATTTCTGTTCAAGCGATACAGAAGTACAAGATCAATAATATTCTTCATCTTTTTTCAAAATTTAAATCTACAATGATGTTTACTTTATTACATGTAGGTCATTTTCAAGTAAAAAAAAAAAACAAAACAAAAACTCGAGTCAGCAAATCTCAACATTTTTGTTTGCCGACGTTGAATAAACATTATTCAGGTTTTATTCTAAGCCTATGTTTGCGAGAAAAATTTCAACCCTGTCGAAAAATCTTCGGATAATGCGAGTATCATCTATCTTGAACGCCGCTCGAATTTATGGCGCACAAATCGTGATTTAAGATTCCGATAAGTGTCTCCTGCCCTTTCGACGTCATCGGGATAAGGGAGAGGCATCGACGCCGATAAGAGCACCCCGTCCGTATCCTGCACGACAGGTCGTGGTCTTGTGTGTCGACGTCGATCTGCGCCGATCCGCATCGGATGTCCTCCGCCCGCACCTTCTCGCTCAGGGGGTGCGTTCAGTCAGCTCCGAGCCGCGAGTGGGGTAAGTTGCGCCGGCTCGCTGGCCCTTCGCAGAGCGAAGCACACAACATCGTCCCGCGCGCACCTCTCATTCTCGTGCACGAGACGGTAACGAGAAATACAAAAAAAAAAAAAAAAAAAAAAAAAAAAAAAAAAAGAAACGAGCCCTTGATGAACGCGGGTGAATGCATTGTGATCGCATCTCGTGAGCTTTTTTCCCTTTCCTCCGGCGTTTAATTAACTTCTCCGCATCCCTCGCGGGGAAATTCGATCCCGCGGACTTATGACGACGACAAAGGAAAACGACACCGGATCGGTAGAGGGTCGCGTGTGAACGCGAGCGCGAAGCTTCCGTCATGCTGAGGTGAGTTCTCGTTTTCCTCCTGTTCGAGTTTACGACGTGACTGCGCAATTTCTTATGTAACGTAACCGCACGGAAGGTTTCCTCCTGAAGGCACGAATACCTCTTCGGTCTCGGGGGAAGAGTGAGTTTTTGCAATCATGGTTGAAAGTCGGTTTCCCGTCAGTTTGACATTCGTGTTTTTCCCATTTTCCACGTATACGTCTATCCCCTCATTAGTTGATATTTTTTGCAATTTGAAATTGCTCTCTTCTCGATGAAAGTGTCAAGACGGCAGCAACAGTTTGCGACCCGAATGATTGATAATTCGGAATTCTTTTAGCGAATTAAATTTCGCAAATGGAAAATTTTATTCCCGTATTATTTATCAGAATTTATCGCATCTCGGTTTATTTTATTTTAAATGTTCACTCGTATTTGTCAACATTTTTTGAAATTCATAATCGCGCTACATCGCGCGAAAATATTGTCGAATGCAAGAGAACAAGAAGAAGAGAGTTGCTGATTGTCTTAATTTCCGAACTGTCAGCAGCGAGAACTTTTGAGCTCGAAAGTTTAGATTTAAGCGGGAAATATATAAGTGAGGAAACTTCGGGAAGAAGTTTGCTACTCGGAATTTTATGCATATTTCTCGCAAATCGTTCTTCTCGCTTTTTACCCGACGAAGTTTGTGCACACCGACCGTTGATCGCTTTTCGCGAGGCGCAATCTCGGTGGAAACAAAGGTCTCCAGGCATTTCTCTCCGAGTCTTGAGAAAGCGGAAGGATCCGTTCACACGTTGTCAATGCACACGGTGTGCATTTTCGATCCCGGTCATTAGAATGAGGAACGTGATCGAGAGAACGGACGGGAGTGTGTCAAATGAGGGAGCGCGAAACTACTACGACGGCACGAGCAAGTCTCTCAAGTGGGTCAACAAGTTGAATATTCTGTTAGATACTCGGTTTTGTATTCCGGAGTCGTTAACGCGTTCTGATACCACGGTAACAAGAATCGAAAACGTGAACGGCAATCGGTGATTTCATCGTCGAAAATCTGCGGCGGAAATTTACAACTCGAATGAGAAAGAGAGCGCACATAAATATAAATTTATTCCCGCATATTTTTCTTTTTGGATCTACAGTAAAAATGCAAAAAATAGTCAGACAGACGCTCGACAATAAGAATTACAAAGAATGATTTTATCATAAGATTTTTCTAAAAATACATCGCGCGAGATGACTCGTCGGACGTCCAATTCATTCGTCGCGATATTCCGGGAAAAGGAAAGAAAAAACTCGAGGCAATTTTTACGTTTTTTCGACTTTGTTTATGTGAAAGAAGAGACGAAACCCGGGATCTTGTGCATTAGCATTCAGCTCTTCTGACATGTTTATAATGCCGACAGAGTCTTAGGTACGTCCATATGCCGCATTATAGTCTTCTCCGTGTTTCGCGCAACAATGCTTTGCGCCGGAAGCAAGCCGTTTCTCTCGTCCCGAGAGAACGAGAAACCCCCTCTTGCGATATTAATCCCTTATCTTGTCTCTTATTTCGCGCGCGACAAGATCTTTGAAGACAAGTGACATCCTCTCGATCTTTCTCTTCCCCTTTTCTCTCGCGCAAATATTCCGTCTGACAAAATTTCGAACGATTCTCGGATAAGAGAGTATGCGCATTTTAATATTCACCAAGCAGCAAGAATTTAGAAGAGAAAGAGAAAGAGAAAGAGAGAGAGAATTCGCTTATATATAAGGACGCGCGCGACTTTTATGCATTATTCGACGCTTCGAGATTTTACCATAAAATTTTGCGAACGGGGATGACAGGGAAGCAATTCCCGAGAGTTGTTTGTGCGCATACTGACCGGAAGTCGAATCAAAAAACATGAGAACAAAATATCGAAGCACGAGAGAAAATCGCGGATTTATTTTATTTCTATCTTCCTCCGATCGTTTATCTTCCGCCGTGTTACTTTTGCAGAAGAACGCACACACGTCTTTTCAATATATTTGCGTAACAAAACTCTGCTCGCGACAGAAAGAAACAAAAATAGGAAGACGCCATCTTTTCTCGGCTTCGCGAAGCGAATATACAACGCGAACGAGACTAGCGGAGGTGTATTCTTAGAAATTGTGTGTAACACGTATACCGGACTTGATTGCAAACTTAATTAATTGATCGCCACTCTACATCGCGCGCCGCGTGGGATTTGCGAATATGAAAGCGATGTCAAGAATGAGTCGATCAATTTTTGCGCTCTATTTTCGCTGCGATCGATCGGCCAATGCCGTCGAACGCGCGCCATTGAAACGACGGTTACGTCGTTCATCTTTACGTATCCTCTTTTTTTTTTTTGGCTGTCAAGCGGTCGTTGTTTCCAAAGATTATACGTAGATTACGTTTATATAAACCTCTCGTGGAAATACCCACCGATTCTCCGTAGCTCTTGTTCGCGTCATAACAACGCGCGTCATTCTTATAATGCGGACGTTTACGTTTCTCGGCAGCCCGTAAAATAGTTTCGCAGTCACTGGGGAACGCGTCGGGAAGAGAGAGAGACAGAGAGAAAGAAAAGATACGTTTCCAGAGTAGGATTTTATTACGTTCACGGTCGCATCTTGCACATCGCAGGTGCGATCTCTCTCTCTCTCCTCACGTTAAGTTCTATTTTCGTAGCGCCATATCGATCCCCGAGCTTACGTTGTTTGAAGTCGTACACCGGGTTTTGTTGGATCATGCGGATCTCTCGGGTGGAAACGGCGAAATTAAGCGACGGCACTTGTCGACCGGCGAGGACGAGCAAAGAGACACGATACTACATACACGCGCGGGATGTTGCGAACCCCTTTTACATCCGAAGGGATAGGAGTGCAGGCACGTAAATCAACACGAGTTGCATTTAACCGATCGTTATTTTCGCGATACACGTATGCAAATAAATCGCGTATATCGCCGATGAGCTCTCGTGATTTATCTCACCGATGTATATTTAATCCTTCCGGCATGCATTCGAGATACTTTATTGTTTTTTTTTCACGCCGGTGAAGAGAAACATGTGTGTGAAAAAAAGCGTCGACTAATTTTGCATTTGCGTGAAATACGACGTTGTTCTTTTTTGCGATAACACACTCGTTCAGATTTAATTTTCCCACCGCATTGCGCGGAAAAGAACTCGGTGTACGAAAATATTCTTCAACGGTGTATGAAGATATTCTTTTTTTTTTGTGTCGCACACAGTTGTTCCGTTTTAAAATAAACGGAACAACATAATCACGTAATTCTAAACGCGTTTTTTCTCTCTCCGGTGTTGCTCGCGAAGTAAGAAGAATCAAATTTAAGAATTTTCCGCGCGACGTGGTATCGTCGAGTTCGCGCGCAAAACCAAGTCTCTCTCTCTCTCTCTCTCTTTCTCTTCCGCAGTAGTGGAGCTCGATAATTAAACCGACGCGGTCGCATTAACGCTGAAACAGACGTTTTTTTTTTTTTACACAAAATTATTTGCCGCGTCTTAATTAACGATTTCAGCGGAAGATAATAGACCTCTCGAATAATTAATAAGAGTTTTTGACTCACCTAACTTTGATTGATCATTGTGCGGGGAGTTCCGACACCTGACAACGCGAAAAACTATTCTAAAGGGTTTTGTTGTTGTGCGTCGAGTTTCATAAACATGTTACTCGTTCAAAGTAAGAATAAAGTCGACTGTGTAATTTCTCTCGCCGAGATAATATTTCTCGTAATGTCGCGCGCGTTCGCAAGAGGAAATAAAAAGATCGACGAGAAGAAATCGCGACGAAAAATAAAGATACGTTTTCGTCGCGGGAACGTACGAGCGTGTGTCGCTCGGAAATCCAACGAAAAATCCACCACGACGATCGTCGAGGAGAGTCGTGTTTGATAGAATGTTTCTCTCTCGTCGCGATCTCTCTCTCTCTCTCATCGAGACACACCGTTCTCGCAGAAATTCCGTTTCGCGCATTAAGTATGGATGAACTAACGCGACAGGCTGCAATGCGACACACGTACACACACACACATGAAAATATACTCAGTTAAATGTTGAGATCGTCAATTAACAATCGCGTCCACTGAACGATTAATTATTGTCGTTAACGAAGTGCTCGCGCGAATACGTGCTTCTCTCTCTGCGCGGCAAAACAACCGTTCCCCCCATTTGCTAGCTCGAACGAGAAGTAATTAATTGCTAACTAGAGTAACAACGCTCGCTGACACGCGCCGACGACGACTCATTAATTGAGGATCCAATCGAAAGTTGCATCGTAACTTCGGACTGCGCGGAACAGGAAAGTGCGTTTTCACGTTTTCCTATTAAAATTCCTCACACGCTGCCGAGCCGTTTATTCGCATTCTTTCATGCACAGTGTCGTCTAGCGCTCCTCTCGATATCTTTTATTTTTGATTGAATTTTATCCGCGAACGTACGTTGAATCGAGATAAAAAAAAATTGTTTCTGTCATTTGAAACTTATAGTTATTACATTACTCGCACTGCAAACTTCTTGTCATTATTCTTTATAATGTGATCACGTAATACCTACATACATAAGAGAAATCGCGCGTAAAAAAAGAGAAAACATTATTCAATTTTATTCAATGTATTATTGCTCCGCAACATTGCGAATGTCGTAAACTCGAGAGCCTTATTCGTCCGAGAACTTCCGTTGGAGAATTTTTGCCGCGACGCAAAAGTCTCGAGAAGGGAAACAAAGAGCTTTCGATTGGCTGAATAAACGTAAGTCTAATTTATCGCGAGTGCTTTCCGTCGTATTTTCGATTCCGATTCAACGCGTATTCGGTCGAAATTAGAATTCGTTCGCTTATTGAAATTAAATTCTCATTAATATACCGTACGTTTCATGTTCGACACAATTATACGTGCAATATATTCACTGCATCGTTAGAACGTACCACCGCGTATTCTCCGTTATTGTGTTCTCCGTCGTTTATCATCGCTCGCGCCATTGTGACGCTTTACGATTATCCATTTCCGGACGACGACTGCGAATAATTCGTCATCCATGTAATTTGTAATCTCGCGAGCCGGAAACCGTCAAAATCTGCGCGTGCGCGTTATATAAACATGACCGTGATACAACTTGCAGCGGCGACAGACCGGTGTGTTAATGCCATTACATTATCCATTTAATCTGAATACCATCAACATAATCGTGTTTGCCAACATCTTGACTTGACTTGCCCCAGCTCTCTGTATCTCGTCTATTTAATTATGCCGCCATTTTCCGGATATAACGTCACGGCCACAGGGAGAGAGAAGATGCAGTTGACATGCAGCAGCTCGAACAGCATTCTCGTTCCTAAAGACGTTAGTTCCCTAAAAGCGAATCGGCAGCCTCGAGATGCCGGCGACATTGATGAATTGTCTAGGCTTTTAGGTAAGCTACTAAAGAGTAATCGACGATGCGACGGTCGATTCCGAAGAGACAGAAACAAAGAAACGCAGACACTCTCGGGTGAAAGAAAACGAAGGCGGATTTCCGGTCTCGACTCGTGCCCTTCTGACGCGTTCTTTCCGTCGTGAGCAGTCTCTTTCCTGGAAGAATCAATCGTGAAAAGAGCGCGTTGTTTCCTCAGCTATACGTACAAGTGGTTACTTTGTCGGAGTGCTTGATATTCTGTTCTCGATGAACTCGGCAATCGCCCCTTACCTTTACGCTCGCTCACTCAATCGTCGAGAATTTAATTTTTCTTGTCGTAATGGAGGAAACTTTTTTTTTTGAGCCAGAGATTGATAAAGTTTTTTCATTAATCAGATTTCGAAGAATGCTCCAACGCCAATTTCTCTTTACTGAGTGCTTTCGTAACGCGAGCCATGGAAAAACGCCCTAGATATTTTATAGATACTGATATTTTTTTGCGTGCTCTTTTTTCTTGAAAGGTTATATAGAAATCTTGTTAAGTGCCTGTTTTAATTAATTAAATTTTTTTCACTGTAAATATCGGCGTAAATGTCAAACGCACCTATCAGTTGATAAATACCATAAGACGCATAATACTTATTTGCAACAGTACACACGAGTATCGAGACTATTACTGAAAAGCATCATCTGAAGCAGCGGTGCAGCAGTCACATTAGCATAATTATTAGTTGTTACAGTTTTCAGTTGCAACAATTTCTACTATAGATAGAATTACCCGAGTTTTCTACGAAGTGTATTTTCGCGCTTTCTCTCTCTCTCTCTCTCTCTCTCTCTCTCTCTATTTCGTTTCTCTCGCTGTTCTCTCGACAATTTCATTCCTATTTCGAAAACGTCAAAGTATCGCGCGCGAACAAAAAGTTGACGTCAAGTTTTAGAAATGACAATTTTTTTTTCTCTTTCCCAGTGTTCGACACAGGTACGCACTCTACGGCTTTGTGGAGTCCAACACTTCGAAGCAATCAAATTGACGTTGGAAGAGATTTTGTTTTCGAAGCGGCAACGTTTAATCCGTCTATTCTGGCGATTACCGGGCTTTTAACGCGGATCTTTTGACTTTTTCTCCGCCATTTCGTGCGTTGAATTCTCATTTCGTTCGCGTAGTAACAGAAAGAAAGAAAGTCCGTGTAATGAGACGCTACTTTGTCCGACTCGCTCGTTAGATACGAACGACGATTTGGGGCAGAAGTTACATTCCTTTTCGCGGGCTCATTACGATGCTCTCGCAAACACAATGCGCGCGACAAAGGAAAAATGTGAACTGCCATTGTTCCGAAGAATATAAATATTGCGGATTTTGCGCGCAAAAACATGTCTGCGCGGCTCTTTGACGCGCTCTTTCTTACGCATACAAATGAAACGTATTTGACATTTGATGCTTTCGCGGTGTGTTAGATAAGAATTTCTTCTATCACAAAAGAACATAAGGATTCTTCAATCTCCCGATGAAGTAAACCGAAATGTCCACGAATAACATCGGTATAAAAAATGACAACGCGCGTTTTCAAATCCGAAAACCATCTCCAGGAAAACGTATTTGTTCGCGTTAAACTCGGATTGTTACCGGACCCTTATGGGAAAACTGCGATGTAAAATCCTAATCCTCTTTATCAAAAGAATGACGATCATTTGTTCGGCAGGAATATCACGTGTCGACAGCGACACGTTACTTTCGACACGAAATACCGAGTGCTGTGCAAAGGAACTCAATTGCACGAAGCGCGATAGCAAAATCTTTCTACCACGCGGTACCTCTCTGTGTCTATTCTCTGTAAATTAATTATGCGTGCGTATTATTAGAAATTCTGAAAGAGAAGACACAGAGTGTCAAGAGAAAAAGAAAAATAATACAGAGTGATTTTTTATATTGTAATTTGTGACTTTATGATCAAAGTGTTTTTTTTCCGGTTAGAATATGTTGCAGATGGAAAAGCGTTGCACAATGGTATAAAAAAATCTAGGACACTACGTCTTTTGCGTAGGTATTCACGCTAATATGTGCACTACGTGGCGAGATTTATCCAACGAGAAATCGTTATATACCCACATGTACTTCTCCATTTTATAAAATTTCCCAGAAAATTTACTCGCCTTTACGCTGAATTGTTCTTCTGGAAACGTTTTTTGTTCCCCGCACAAAATGCCATTTATGACGTACGCAAAAAAAATTTTTTTAACAAAGTAAATCGTCACGCGCTTATTTTCCCTTCTTCCATTTTCCCGCGTTCTCTCCCATGTACACACATATCTAGGTTTGTTTTGCTCATTTTGTGTATCTCTTTCGTCTTCGCAAAAAATCACATTGCCGGTATGAGAGACAATCGAGATTGTCTGTCTCTCTCTCTTTTTCTCTCAGTACATGGAAATGATAATATCGAATGTTTTTTTAACCGTTTTATTAACACATTTGTCATTTGTACGTCGTTATTTCTTAAATGATAATATCGAATGTTTTTTTTAACTTCTTCATTAACACATTTGTCGTCTGTGCGTCATTATTCCTTACAAGTTTCAATACTTCGAAGAAATTGTTCGATAAAACTTCAAGATAAGCAGCTTTAAGTATCCTCGAAGCAAATCAACGACGGTATCATCGGCTTTGCTCGAAACGAAAGTATGAATTGTATCGAGAATCATCATTCACGTGAGCTCGGATGTAATTCTGCGACTTCTCCGCTTCTAACGACCGCGGCCTTTTCTCTCCTCTCTCTCTCTCTCTCTCTTTCACCCATTATTCCATGCCACGTGTTTCTCGTTTATCCTCCGTGTCAGGAATCCATTTATTCCCGTGTGCCTTTCCCTGCGAGATACGACGGGGTCTTCGGAATAATTTTGCGGGCGATAAAAATTGAAACGAATCGCAGTCGCGCGCGCATACACGGCATCGCACTTCGTGGGATTGGCGTGAATTCCGCGCCGTTAAGCCCGCCGTTTCATTTGCCAAGGTCTTCTTCTTTCCCGTCCCGGAAGACAAATGGTTTCTCTTCGGATGCTGGAAAAAGTTGATAAGAGAAAGAAAGGTGCGTCCCCCCGGAAGAGATGTTGCAAGCGTGTCGGAAACGATCGTATAATAATGATTCCGGCCTGTGACTTTCTAAAAATCGACGATTATTATTATTACGTCAGCGAGATCGTTCGTCTTGATTGCGCACAGCGAACAGTCAGCCGTTAATTAAATTTTCGCGCGATTATATACACGGCGTCAATCAAACCGCGATGAACGTTTTCATGTTTTATTTAGGCGTTATGAAGAATTAATAGCGTGTGGTAATGCAAATGATTAATTACGTTGCTCTTATTCAAAAAGCTGATATCGGATTGCGGACTAAACGTGATTGATAAATTGCGTGACGACCAAAGTCGAACAATCTGCCGGGAATATTTTTTTTAATTAGTTGCGCGTCCCAACAATAATATTCTATTAAGTATTACTTGATATTTTAAGTATCATAAGAGTGTGTCGTGTACTTTATTTTAAGAAACTATGCTCTGCTTTTTTATTCTTCGTCAATCTTCGTTGCGTGCCACTGTTTGGTCGATAAAACTTGTGTCATGCACGGCCGTAATTAATATTGTCGGGCAAATTAATTGACACAAGTACGTTCGAGATTTCGGGGAAGTGTGTGTTTAATCATTCTTTAGACAATGACAAAGCTGTCAACAATTTTCGCGATATTATCGACGCGCTTATTATACGCAATTAAAAATTTTAACGGAAGAAGGAAATCTTGACGCATAGAATATCGCAATTTGAATTTTTCACCTTCGAGCGCAATTAAAGCTTCCGTTCTCTTAAACCTCCTCGATACAAGAACTCTTTCATGTTGAATGCATCTCACTCTGGGGTCTAATTGTCGCGCTCGATATTTTAAGTATTCAATAGCTTAAGAACCGCGCTCAGGTTTCGGAAGAGAAGTACATGGAAAGGAAAGAAAGAGAGAGAGAAAGAGAGAGAGAGAGAGAGAGAGAGAGAGAGAACAAGGGCGAGGAAGTAAAGGAGGAAAATTCAGAGGAACACTTGCGCTGTTACAAGCCGCTTTCCATCTTCATTAATGCCGTTCCTTGTTCACCCAATAATTCATACGTCTCTTCAGACACGGCGGCAGATGACGAGGTAAAGCTGGTCTTCTATAACATTCAGCGAGATTAGGGCGTTAATGGACGCGCGCGGCAGAGATCGTTCCTTTTGCGGCCTTTGCCGTGGATACGCGAAAATTAATCCTCGCCGCGTAATTTAGACGGCTGCGCAGTAACCCACACGTCGTTGGTTTACAACTATACGAAATATATATATATATATGTAGTTCTGTGCTAAATGACCGTAACGGACTTGCCGGAGTTGGTCGGAGGCCGGTGATACATATACAGTACGACAGGTACGGCGAGTCGATCCGTCGAAGTATCACGACAAGAGTAATTGACCGCGCGCGCTTTTGCTCGTTCTCTCGATTAATTAACTTTCAGTGCTTTGTCGTTCGGTCTAGAATTCCTGACGTTATGAACATTCTGGAAATGTTCTTTTCATTACTCGAAAAATGTTTTTCTCAAAAATTATCGGGATGTTTTCCTTTGAAATAAAAAAAAAAAAAGCCGATGCACGTTGTTGAAGGGAGGAAGTCGTTTTTTTTCAAAGAGTTCAAGGTTATATCGCACAATTTTTATTTTATCTTATTGAGTTTATTTATACTTGTTTATTCCTCTTTCTCGTTCTCTGAAAAATTTCAAAACGGAATAACAATACAACATGTTTCATTACATTATGAGATAATTTAATCGAATATACATATTATTTGTTACCGCGCAGCAAGAATAATTAAGCTCTCTAATTTCGTTATTGTGTACTTGTAACCGCTAGTTGGTAGCCTGTTCATTCCGCAGTCCATTAAAGCAATACTGTATTTAAGCCAAGTAATTAATTCGGGCGTGACATCATGTAATCGCAAAATGTACGCTACTTGTAAGGTAACATATTGCGCACTATCGGATGTTATTAATTAATAGCGAATTCGCGTTACTCTATCAGTATCAATAGCATGTTAATTACTCGACTATCCTGAAAACTTGCGCTCGCGCGCTCGCGGCTTACAACGTCGGCGAACATCGCACAGACTCTCTCCCATTGACCGATGAGAATAACGCCGATGCTGATAACGCAGATAATCTCGTGAGAGTCTCGACGAGAAACTTGTGACTTAACACAGGGAGACTTTCGCGTAGGCGGGAAAATAACAAGCGCGCGTCACGACTATTAAATGTCAGCGAAATATTTTCAACGCTCCATCGGAACGGCGACGTAAGTTGCGCAAACGTGTTGTGCTTGCCTACGGGATCGCGTAATGGGGTGTCGACAGTTCGTTCCGAGAGACCGCTGAATGAATATTATAAAAAGCCTTCGGAAAATTTTCCATTGCGCACGTTGCGCGTACATCCTACGATATTATATATATATATATATATATATATATATGTATCCACGGCTCAGATTTTCTCGATATACACTATTCGTCGATAAAACTTGGCGCACACGACGACAGATAGAGAGAGAGAGAGAGAGAGTCTGATGCGCGCGGAAGTGTATCTTTGCGAGAAATGTTATCCCGTGCAAATGCACACAGACGCTTGGAAACGTAAAAGTGTCTACGGCGCGGCGTCCGGATGGATCGCGAATATGTGCGCACGCGGGGACTAAGTTGCTTGCGCAAGTGGAGAAGGTAAGCGTGCAGGCAGACACGTAACATCACGACACTGCAGTTCGGTGTTATGAGAGATTTCACTTGTGTGCGAAGTTTCTGTCGAAACTTCCTCCATTCCCTGTCGGATTTCGAAGAAACGCGCCGAGGAAGAGAATTAATACGCACCTCGCTCCTGCGCATCGGAAAGTTTTTCGTACGTAACGTTTAAGATCGCGCATGTTATTCTTCGCGTTTGATTATCGAATCCCACTTTCTTTCGCCTAAGTAGAGATTTTCTCGCGAAATTTCACGCTCGATTTGTTCGGTGACTTTATGAAATCGCTCGAAAGAGATTTTCCCGCGACATAGAGAATAAGTATAATATTATTGAGGCATAATATTACTTCTCAAATGACCTGTGTTATATATTCCGTTTATAATTCTCTATTACCTGTGTGTATGTATGTATGTGTGTGTGCATATGAAACGCAAAAAAGGCGTAATAATATCTGAAATAATATCTCTGTAATAATATTTGAACTTTCTAGTATTAATGTTCGATAATTTAGTCGTCGTTATATCGCGGACTCGTTTCGAAAATATATTCTGCAAATTGTATTGTCGTGAAAGGTTTCCGTTGGGATTCATTTGCATGCGAATTTAATTCCGACTAAGAGAATGACATTATACGCGAAATAACAAAATTTTTATCATATATGTATATATATTTTTGTCGATTTTATAGTTTTGCGCGCAAAGTAACAGCCAAATTGACAGACTTATATTGTTGCGGCATTTCAGCCTGGCAAAGAGTGCATCATTTATCGCTTATACCCCAGCAAGGAATTATTCTCCGTCAATAAAGCCGCTCAATAAAGCCATTATCGATTTTATCAGATCGAATATCCCACGTCGTCCCATGAAATGCGAGAGCGAGTTTTATTCACCGCGCGTCGATCGCGCTCAAACACAAAACAATTAACAATATTGCGATAATTCATTCGTGCTGCCGATGGTCATATTTCCCGGATGCGCTCGCATCCTCTTTTGTGTTCTCCATACACCTTCGTGTTTTTAATTACACGAGATATAAAGAGATGTTCAATTTATACCTCTATCGCAGTTATAGGCATTATTTTAGTTTATATTCGCTTTCTGTGTGAAAAACAACACATAAGCTGATAAACACGTTTCACTGAAATTGCATGATGCACACCAACTGTTTCTCAGTGGAAACAGATTGCGCAATATTTCCATTATTACGTTGCCGCCTCTACATAACACATTACGCATCGCGAAGTGCTTGCTGCGACGTACTTAAGTTGCAAATTAATCTGCTCTTACCACGACGATCTTTTACACCTATACGGATCAATAATATGTTTCGCAGCCAACGTGGTAGAAGAGCTACGTGCTATGAGAGACGCTCTTATTGACGCTTCAAAATGCACGTTGTGCAGTACGAAATTAGGGAAAGTTTAATACAATATTATCGTGCACTTATCTGAATCGTCTTATGTTGAAAGTTAACGCGCAACACTTAAGACAGTAAATGTTCTTAAAAATCTTGTCGGGCATTTGAAATCGTTTGTCTAGAAATGTGTATATCAAAAAGTAAATCGTACAATAGTACGATTTTTTGTGTGTGTTTGAATCTATGCGTGTATGTAGATTAAAATTTAGTATAGATATTAAAACATTAATTCTATTAACATTGTTATCGTTTAACAACAAAAAAATAAACGTCTTATTTTGGTTTTCCCAACAATGTGATGTTTTTACATTAATATTAATTATTAAATAAAAATATTACTATCTTTTAGAGAGAGAAAAAGAGGCAAAATTAAATATATTCGGTAAATAATGGGATGAAAAATGCGCTATGTCGCAGGAGTGACAGGATGTCACCGTGATGTTACATCGGAGCGCTTCGTCGCGACGCCGACGAGCGTCGCCAAGCGTAGTAAACTCGAGCCAGCCAGCAGGGGCGTCTTCGACGATGCGAGGTCGACGTGCAAGCGTCGCTACCGAGAAGCCCATTGTTTTACCAAGCAGCCCCGGCGGAACGATGGAGAGACAGCGGTCGCCAAGGGGTAGCATGGTGCCGAATATAGCTCTGGATACCGAAAGCGACTCCCCCGACGAAGTTAGTACTTACTTTCTTTATATATATATCTCTGAAATATAAAATATATATATATATCTGGACTCCTTATATAATTTATAAATATTTTTGTGATTATTGACTTAGTATCAAGGATATCAAAGATCCACTTACGGTTCTTCATTTCATTTTTTGACATATACACGTAGTCGAATTAAAACTAACTAATTAACTAATTTAATTCTCGCTTTTCTAGAGAAAATGCATAAAACTCAGCTCGAACAAATAATTTTTTTAAATACCTGCAAACACAAGTAGATTCAAGCAATTCACTTGCGTTGCGTGATGTCAATGATGAAAAACAAAAAAACATTTCACTATATCGAGATTCGCGTTTAGCCTATCGTTAGAATATAAAGTAAATATTTTGTTTTTTTATACAAACACACACACACACACACACACACACATATATATATATATATATATATATATATGTTTTTAATCGCTCCGAGTTACAGAATATTCGATTACCCGAGTGTGTGTATATGAGTCGCATTTGATGTTGCATTCGATCGGTATACAAGCACTGCGTATATTCGGTTGAAACCAGATACACTTTGTGTATCACGTATTTTACACACATCAGTTTGTCCGCAAAATTTTGGGGTCATGCAATTTTCACGGCGGACAAATCGCTATCGCGTGTTATTCATAACTTGGGCGATTGACGTGCACACGCGCTTTGAAAACTAAATCAATTAGCCTCGCACATATATCACTAACATGATTAAATTTCGTTGCGCCGCGCTTTCACGTGTACGAATAAAATTTACCGCCTGTGTTACTTAAACGAGATACATTACACGGAAATGCGAGTGTTTAGCATTGTCTTGCTCCCTCCGTCTCTCTCCGAGTAATTCTCGAGAAAACTGCAGTTAATTAATTTGAACAGTAAAGCACTGAAGTTACACACATTTGCACGTGAAAATGCAAACGGGCTAATTTATATTTAAATAAATGCGATACATAATTTTTATAAAAACATACATTAAACATTACACTGACGCGCATCCGTATACTTAATTTTTTAAGTCAAATTAAAATCATTACAAATACTTTTGTATAAAATTAATCAAAATATTTTTTGTATAAAATTAATCATGAATCAATTCTTGCAATAAGGAGAAAGATGTTTCACATTAACATCCTGTAATTTGCCTCGTATTGACCTCTATCAAATTTATTATATTTTAAAAGTGTCTCGCGAGCTTATTTATTGTTTACAGAAAATAACTGGTTTCAAATAACCGATGCAATATACAAACAATTCTTGATGTTCATACTATTTTGTGTTTCTAATACTTATACAAACGAAAGGCAAACGCGTTTGCGTTTCATTTTCAGGGAGTCTGTCGTAGGATTCTGCCGGATCTGGAACAATACGGCACCGGTCGCAACTCTTTGGTGCCGGAGGCGAATCGCAGCTCGCGAAATTCTCTAATACCTGACGATTACTGCAGAAGCCCGCGGGGCTCTCTGATACCGGATTCCAACAGAAGTCCGCGCAACAGTCTGGTGCCTGACGTGGCGCGATCTCCCCGTAGCAGTCTGACACCGGAAATCTCCCTGAGTCCGCGTCATTCTCTCGTGCCAGACTCGGCGCTCAGTCCGAGGAACTCCCTCGTGCCGGACGTGGCCTACAATAGAAGTCCGCGTAACAGCATGGTTGCGGTCGGGAGAACGTCCCTCCTACCGGAGAACGGCAACGCCAATCGCAGTCCCAGGCATTCATTAGTGCCGGATTCGACGAGGAGTCCGCGGGGTAGCATGGCGAATCTGGACTTCGATCGGAGCCCGCGCGGATCGATCTGCCCGGAAATGCACAGACCGCCCAGAGGCAGCATCACTCCCATGGAGGTCACGGACAGGAGTCCGCGCGGTTCGATCGCCTCGGAGTGCCTGAACCAAAGCCCGCGCGGTTCCATCGCGCCCGATCCCAACAGATCGCCCCGGGGTTCGATAGGACCGGACCCGAATCGGTCGCCCCGCGGATCGATATGTCCGGAGGGCAACAGGAGTCCGCGAGGTTCGATCGCGCCGCACGACTCGGCGAGTCGCGGATCGCCGCGCGGAAGTATAGGCATGAACGACATCGAGAGGCACTCGAGGGGTTCACTCGGAGCCATCAACGACGAGGGGAACAGAAGCCCGAGAGGAAGCATCGGAACCGACGGAATCGACAGAAGTCCCAGAAGCAGCCTCGGCGGTCATCAGGACAGAAGAGCGCCGAGGGGCAGTCTGGGTGTGCAGGATCCTAGAAGAGCTTCCGCGGACCAAGGTGAGAAAATGTGATAATTATCGACAATTTTTATCTCAGCTTATTAAATATTATATTTTAATTTGTTATCTTACTATACATTCAACAATTAATCGCACCATGCGATAAAATTTATTAAGAAAATGATTATCTTGCAAGAGTTGGTCGATGTTATTTCACGAAGGAACAAAGTCACGTTACCGGAGACTAAACGTCGATGTTGCGTAACTTCAATACGGGAACAACTCCGCGAAAACACGATCGACGGTGTTCTTAAATGTGTCTCGGAACCGCAATGTTCAAAACCAAAATCCAGATATAATTCTGTTCGCGGAATTATAGCGTCGCGGTGAAACGCAGCGCGATGTGCTGACGAAACCGCTTATGCTTTGCCGCAAATGCGGTCGGATTGTGCCAATAATATGTCTACGTGTACGTCGGATATATCTATCATATAGATATACACACACACACACACATGATAAACAATTGTATTCGATATTGTTGTATTTTCATCTCAGGCTTGGAGTCGACAAAATTATATGATTATATTTCTGAACCTGGAAATGCTATCCGCAAAATGTTCAAAGGAAATGAAAAGCCTGTTACAAAGAAAGAGAGAGATAGAAATCCGTATTTTATTTTATATTATAAATATCAAAGAGAGATAAGCGCAACATGCGAAAATTTTATTTTTGAATATAGATTTTATGTATTTTATTTATTTTGTACATATAGTTTGAAAAAAAGAGCTATACACTTTTTATGCGCGACTAGACCTTTGTTGCTCTCGTGTATTCATTAAAATTCCACTCCATCATCTTTAAATTCTTGCGTAAAATTTCTCTGAAGCTGAAAACCTACTCCGAGACAGAGAATATTTCTTCCTTTGAGAGCGGCAATTTGACGCTCGTTACCACACATGTAAGAGTAACTCTCGACGTCAAGTCTTCGGAGAAGCCGATTAGATTTCGTTCGTTTCTCACGGCATCGGAATGCGATAGATGCCGGGATTATAATGTTATATATCTCGCGTGTGCGGCGGAAATTGATTGCCGAGCGTTACACGCTTTTGCTCGTATATCGTCACCCGATATCGCGCATTCGATATTTCTCGAAATCTGGGCGGGTGCGACGGTTATACGCGCGGCTCGAATAAGGGTGTGACGCATGAAACGGAAGAAACGATCTGCCGCGCGAATGTCAAAATAATATTGACAACGACGAGCTGCAGACTTTCGGCAAGAACCGATTCTTTACCGTAGATACTTTTGCACGGTTAAATTTATTGTAATGTAGTCAGACCAGACAGATGGTGTTTTGCGACGTGTATCGATTTTGCATCAACTTTTATCTTGCTAATATACCGCCGTGTCCCTCTATAAATACAATAGTCACAATCAGAAATCTGGGGCAGAGTTCACAATGTAAAAATAATTTTTTTTTCTCCCTTTTTTAATCGAGTTTTTACTTGTTTCCAAATTATCAGCTCTTTTTAATAAAGAAAATCCAATTTTACGCTTATCTAAGCATCACGTATTTAAAATTACATATTGAATAATTGAATTATAATTAAACTATAAAATTTAATTATCTCTCTGCCATATTCATGCACTAAACGCGAAATAACGTGGAACAACTTAAACATGTGTGCGTGGAAGTTCGTAACCGTAATGGTTTTTGAGAAAACCCAAATGATATTGACGTAACACCATTAAACCTCATAAGCTTTTGCAAACTGACTTCGCAATATTAAACAAAGGATGTTTCGTGATTACGTGCGGTTCGATGTTTTCCGCGAATGAGATGTAACTCGCGAGAGAGAACCAAAGGCTGCTAACGAGGGTTTTTAATGGGCGCGTGAATTTTTACGTCACGAAAGAGGAAGAATGAGATGGAAAAAGAGAGAAGCGCGCGAAATCAAACACGGGGCAAACAAGAAGTACTTAAATCCTAACGATAATTAGCATCACGCGCGCTGGTATACACCGCGAAAAGGTTATGCTTTGACCGCGCAAATTGGCCTGATTTCGTCGCGTGCGCGCTTATTAAATATCAGCCGAACCGCCATCAGTCACGAAATCGAAAATACGCGTGTCTTGATACGTATTCCCATTTACCTACTTTGCGCGATGCGAAAGAGAGTTGCGTGTGTCGTCGAACAATCAAACGGAGCAACGCGAACGTGCGACGTTTTCCTTGAATTTTTCGAAGGAGAAAAAAAAAGAGAAATGTTTTAAGCAATTGATCAAATCGCTGTTTCGTAAATTAAAAAACTTTTCCCATTTTATATAATTGATTAATTCTTAAATGTGTGTTAAGCTTTTAATGCGGAAGACTGTACATGCGAAACACTCTTTTTCACACGGCCGTGCAAACCCGCTCGGTCTCTCCATCGTGATTAGAAGTCCAAGATCGATACGACGGCGAGGATTGGCTTGTTTACCGAGCTACGCAGACACGCGAAGTCGATAAATTTCGCGGCGAGAATCGTGCGCGAGGAGAGGCCGGGTGTCGCGATAATCGACATCACTATTCGAGCGCAGATGAGATTCGTAAATTGAAGACGCCCGGGATTTATCGCGCGAAAGACGAGACGCACATTACATCCTGTAGCCCTGTTGACAAAGATATCTCGTCGCTCCGAGTTTGCAGTGCATGTAATAGTCTTTCTTTGTAACGGGCGCGAAATTCGTGCAACGAGAGATACAAATTGCAAACATCGTTAATTGGAGCACACAATTCGCCATTGTCCATACTACCGTGTGCACAGTTTAGTTATACGACATTCATTAACTGCAAGTGTACGAAAACGAAGATAGAGAGAGTTAAAACAATCGGAATAAGAAATGTTCAGAATCTCGGAAAAATTCAATATCGCACAATTTTCTGTCAATTTAATTGAAAGAAAAAAGAAAACAACTCAATACAAGTTTATGTAGGATTTTCAGAAGAAATATAAGTAGCCTTCCATTTACCCGTTTTTACAAAAGCACGAGTCTCTCACATACCGCGAACTGAATTTGAAAATACGACGCGCGGAAAGGAATTACAGGCGGATGGCAAATAAACACGTCGTCCTTCTATATTGGATACATTTTGCACAGTGACTTTGAAGTCGAAGACTCGATCTCGCGACGCTTTCGAATAGCTACTAGCTGGTTTTCCGTTTGCTAGCGTATTTCCGAAGTGCATGCGCTCCGGTAGCCCCGAGCATCAAAAGGCAGTCAGAGAGAGGACAGAAATATCCTATGTTTGTTCAGGGAGCACGAGAAACCGAAGTTCCTCGCCTTATCGCCAAAGGGAGGTGAGTTCGGGGAGCGTCAGATCGGGCGGGAGCGGCGGCGCGCAGATCAATTTGGGATACGGGACGAATACCTGGGCCGACTCCAGACGAGCCAGCAGCTCCGTTTCGCAGGTAATCAGTCGCTGTTTCTTTTCTATATCGCTACATCTCCGCCCGCTGGTTTCTTACTCGGTCACGTTGTTTCACGATACATCACGAGCGTTTCCGGAATTTCCTCGCCGCGGAAACGACATCGTCTAAGGACACCCTTATCGCTCACCGCGAAATATGTTACTCGGTATAAACTCGTGAGGACGTAAATTTGTCATTTATCATTCGGTCGTAGTAATTACGACGTGGAAAAGTTGCGAGCGCAGAAAGAGAGAGAGAGAGAGAGAACATAGATACTTTTTTTTATCCTAGAAGTACGCTAACAAGGTAACTCCCGTGAGTTTTGAGAAAAAAAAACTTTTCGCGAAATAGTTCGACCTGATCGCATAAAACATTATTCATTCATTACGACGAGGAAGTTATTATATGAAATATTGTGTGTTTCATGAAACACAACAATGACGTTCTATTTCGTATGTCGTGCGTTTCGAGATTATTTTCTACATTATTCTCTCTACGAAGTAAAAGTAATTAGATAACGGTTTTTGGATGAATAAGTAAAATAAAATTTTATATCTTGTGTGTGCCGGGGTAATTTTATCGTTATCAAATTGATACGTTAATACATGTACATGTTCAAGCACACAGGAACGTCATATTACACTTTTGCGAGTGTGAACTGAAGAATTGCCAGTGAGATTATTTAAAAAAAAAAATTTCTCTTCGGACAATTATAAAATGTACATACAGACGCTTCCGCAAGTATATACATATCGCAAAATAAGCGCGAAATGGAAACCACGTCCGTGAGTTTTAAAAACGGAAAAACTGGGATTCAATGCGCGCACGGATTTTCGCGGTAATTTTTGCTTCGGAAAGTGTTGCTCTTTACCAAATGAATTTCCGTTGAACTTCGCTGCGATAGCTACGTGCAGGCGTTATTTTCTAATTCCGTTTTTTTTTGTTTTTTTGTTTTTTTACTCATCGTCGTCGCTTAACCTTCTTCTTTTTTTTTTTTTTTTTTTTTTCACCTTTGCGCGCGCTACGTCACAGCTGCGACAGAGAGATTTATTCTGTCGCGTGCAAATTTTTATTTTTAACGGTGTAATTCGCTTTACACCGTGTTCGGTTGTAAAACCACGAAACGAGAAATTGTTCGAGGAACGAGAGTGAAGAAAAAAAAATTAGAAAAGAGAGCATCGCTCATCTATCACGAAAGAAACCGAGCGATCTTAACTGGAGGATGTTAAATTAATCACTTAACACGCGTAACGGAATTACAACGGCGATATATCGTTTACATTTTCGCGAGAGCTCCGCGTATATATAAAGTCTCGTGTTCTATTCTATTATTAAATTGCACAAAGCGGGACGAATATTTCTTTTGTGCATCTCGCGTTTATCAGTGGAGGAAAAGCTCTTTTTTTAAAAGAATAACTTACACGATCTGAAATTGCATTCCGACCTGGGGTTTCCGGTGCGGACACAGCGGTGTGGCACGACACGGTGCGGCGATGCACGCGAAGTAAGTAACGGAGCGAGTAACGATACGACCCGACCCGACCCGTTGGCTTCATCGCAAAATCTACTCTTCCACCCTTGCCCTTTGCTCTTTGTCAAAGGAAATCCGAATCCCGGGACTTACTTCGTCTTTTGATTTTCTACACAATTTTCTTCTCTCAAAGCCAAAATAATCAATAGCAAATCGAAAATATACTCTTTTCTGAGTTACTCGTCCAATTTGTCTTTTACGCAAATTTTCTTTCGAAAATTAAAAGAATTACGCGCGCGTGATGATGCGTTTTGCCCTTGTAATTCGAAAATGGAAAAAACCGACAAAATGACGTTTTTTTCCGCGAACTATTGACTATCTATTACAAGTGCGCGGATTACTACCGTTTTGCGTGACGCGGAGATCCGAGTGAGAAGAGATTCGCGGAGGGATCAAAGGTGTTGGCACACATTCTGCTCGTGACAGCTTGAAGTTTTCCCGCGCGGATCACATCCACTGCTTATTTTCCGCGTGGAAAACGTGTTAGAGATGTGTGTATGCGCACGCGCGCGCGCGTTACGCGAGAATCTCTCAAAGGATCAATTCCGTGAAGAGACGTAGAGCCGAGAATGGGTGATAAGAAATAAGAGACGCCAGCCAGTTCGGCGAGAGAGCTGCGCTCGCACTTTTCACAATCGTTTATTGGATCCGGGATTTACGTTGTGAACGGAAGGTGAACGGAATATAAATTGATCTCCGACTCTCCAAATAATCTCGAAAAGGCGTTGTAGTAAATAGAAAATATTCCACTACAATTAAAACCAATATAAAATTAAAGATCTCTGGAAACGAAAAGCGTCGTTTCTCGCAGTTTATTTTCTTTATTTACCTACTTTCATCGCGCAGCATTGAAGGTTGTTAATTAAAAGAAGCATCCGAATTGCGCGCACTTCGAAAGAATTTTTTTTGAAAAACCTTGAATTGCGCTTTTAACATCCCCGGGATTCTGTCGTTACGGTTTTTTTTCCTTCGCGTTATACCAGCGTGCCGGTTAACATGAGTTTTCCGACGAAAGACGGGAAAAACTGCTTTCGCTCTGTCGCTAATTGGATTACATCGTAATCAGCGAAATGCAGATGAAGCGAGAGGAACGCGCGGACTAAATAATATACGGGATTAATATACGCACGAGATAAAACAGAGAATTACAAATAGCATTAACCGAAGTCGGGGAGAAGGGAATTTGTTGTAATGCTGCAGCAAAGAAACGCGCAGCGACGCTGAAATAGCGCCTGTTATCACAGCTCCGCGCGAAGTTTCTCCCATGGAGTAAAGTCCGTGGGAGTCACGTGTGTTTCGGTATTAATCAAAGTGAATGAACTCACTGGAGCAAAATTGTATTACATTACAAGAGAAAATCTAATTTGCGCTTGTCGCGCGTGTGTGTGTGCTTTCAGCTTTCAGGCGACGAGTCGCGTCGACTTTGCGCCGGCGGCGCGAAAGCGCCCGAAAAGGGCAATACGGAAGCGACAAATCTCGGCGTGGCGACTTACGGCTCGGTCGTGTTCCAGCTGAAGGACGCCCATCTCGAGGCGAACGGGATCTGCGACTTTGTCTTTCGCGCGTTGCGCGTCATCAGCAAGACGATGACGTTCACCGTGTGTCTGACCTGTCTGACTACCGTGCCTATCCTGATGTTCATCTTCGGTGAGTGAAAAAAACGACGTGAATTTCGATCTCCGCAAGTCGAAAGAAAATGTTCGATCTTCGGCGGGATCGGTCACGTGGGACGGATATAAATTTTCTCGACGCAACGCACGAGTGGCGCGGGTTTTTAGGGCAAAGAATATTATATAATAAGCAGTAGAGGGAATATAAGTGGGTCGTGAGTGGTCGGATCAACGTGGGGGTGCGACTCTCTCTCTCCCACCGGTTCGATCCGTTTTATTCAACGTCACAGATCGATATTTAGTATATCTACATTTAAGAATTAAACGACAGAGGCTTTCTCGCGAGACCCGGTAAGACGGTCTATATAGTCTGTCTCTACTCTTTGATCTTTTTCTAGTGCCTTTAAAATTCACATATTACCAACGTGCTTCCTGGAAAGACTCTATGCACTTATGATATATAATATGTGTTTTATATATCGCCTAGATTTTCATAATTTTTCGATTACATCGCTTTTCGACGATTATAATATTATAAGTAGCGCAAGTAAAATTTCGCAATCCGCCTGACGCGTCCCAAATAATTGAGACAATTGATCGATTACAGCATTTTTCGATGTTCGAAATAAACTTCGCGAAAACTTTCCATCTTTCTCTTTTCTGATAAATTTTCTGTGATAAATTTATTCTTTTCCGTGTTGCGTATATCTCAAAAGTTCAGGCTGCTGTTTTATTAACTCTTTAACCTTTCGAACCTACGTTTATGCATCGCACGTCCGATAGGAATAATTTCAAATGTCAAAGCAAATTTTTAACGCGTTATCAGTAATGTGACATTAATCTAGCGCTTTTTCTTCTTATATGTATGTACATTACCGGGTTTCCGAGTTCAGTCTGTATTAAAGACGGCAACGCGGATCTGATAGCGAAAGACGATTCCCCGAGGATGGTTGGCAAGGCGCTCCAATTGGCGTGGGAGATATAAAGTTCTTTTCAAATCAATGTCCTTTTAACGGCGTGTCACACATATCTCGCGCGATATATTAATTCGCGAACTTCCCAGAATTTCCTTTGACAAAGAAATTGCTCAAGTTCCTTGCCACAAGACAAACAAATTTGCGAAATAACAATTTCGAACATTTCTAATCACACATTTTTGTATGTAATATCGGTTTTGCGAGAATGTTTTTCATAAAATTGAATGAACTCGTAATGTAATCGCGCATCAAGATAAATCAAAGAAAGTTACTCGCTCGAGTAAATTTCTCCAAAATTTGCACAAGACGCGAGAATGCTCCGTAATTTCCTCTCTCCTCTATCGCGTAAAGTGGAAGCTTCGAGCCAACCGCAATGTTTGACAAGTCTTCGGGACGGGTTTGAATATTTGTGTCAGAATGTGTGCGGAACAAATAAAATCTTGCTTTTCTACAGACCACGAAAGATCCTTAAAAATGAAATTTCTGCGACCGCCCTCGGTTGCTTTTTGTGCCTACACTCGCGCATCCGCGATATTTTGTTCAACGTATCTTTGGCTTTTTTTTTTGCCGAAAACGAGGTGTAACGCCGCGCAAAATCCAGCGAGAATCTCCGGTCCGAAATTCCATTCCGGAATATACGACATCGTTTCCGAGCTAATTAATGCTGCCGGGATTACGACACGCGAATCGCTAGCATGTTGAGCTTACCGGCATGCAAGCATACTTAATTTCTCAGGCGCACGGCCGGTTCTTCGCGCGGCAGGGGGGCACAAACGATCAACCTGATTTATTGCGGTGCATTCACCTTCCGGCGAAGTCTCTCCCTCCTGGTAGAAGAACGCGCGCAATCGATAATAACGGTATAGGGCGAATCGCGAGAGAGTGGCCGCGAACCCCCGATTCCAAACACGGACTTGAGTCTTCCGTAATAAATCACACGAGGCACAATATTGAACGGAAACAGGCTGCGCTGCAAAACTTTGATAAAGTTCTCAAAGTGATTCTTTTTCGCACAAGTATATAAATTTTAGTACGACGATTATTCACTACATCACGATACATATTTTTTCGCGACGACTGTATCAATTTTTTTTTCTTATTGCGTCGGAAAACTGCTGAAAATTGTGTCGTGGCAGGAGAATTAATAGTTTTTACACACCTACACATACACACAAAATGCGCATATATTAACGAGGGTGCACACATCGCTCAAGTGTACCTACGGTACACCTTGCGACAGGAAATTTCACGATGTTTGCGTGTTATGTTATCTTAAGCCGGGCGTCGAATCAGGACGCGATACACACAGAACGGACGTCAGGCCAACACGCAATTAATGCTAAATTATTCCGTGCCGTCGTTGCAAAAAGCGCACGATAATAACGCGCGTCAGATATAAGTCTTAATTGATGGGAAAAAGAATATCGCCTCGAGAGCGCGAGGTATCCCTCTCTGCTTTTTATCTCGACGAGAATATAATGCTGAGCTCATGATATTAAACAACTTATTAAGTCACGCATTGTTGCCAGCGCGCGGCCGACTCGAGTGCTCGAATTATAAGGGAGAAAGCATTCGGGTCGCAGAGATATAAAAAAAAAAAAAAAAAAAAAAAAAAAAAAAGAAAAAAAACCGACAAAACCGCATTTCACCTCTTATGACAATAATATGCGGAAGTCGAAACTTTTATGACTTCGCTCCGAAATAAAACTTTTATGTATCCCGCATTTTGCGTATTTTTAAAATAAAAAAGAAATAAATCTAAGAATAAGAAAGATACGGCAAAATAATTCTGAAAACTAGATGTTCGTGAACTCGAGTGTAACAATCATATTACAATTTGAACTTTTGACGATCAAGCAAATTTTAAATTTAATACGGATGCTATTTAAAACATTTATTGGATCGTTCGTAACGTTTTTTCTACTAAACTAAAGTGGCATTATGATTGCAACTTGTTCGAGACATCGCGCAGCTAAATATCAAGCACTTATGAACATTTACAGAACTTAATTAGGTGAGTTGGTGAGTCTTTAAATTTTATTTAAAAAAAGACACACCTTCCGAACAACCTAATATTATAAAAACAAATTAAATATGCGAGAAATATATTTCGTCTGCACTGTGTGTGGACAGTAATTTTCGACGATTTTTCAGCGGGTTGTTTTTTTATCCTTTCCACCACGGCGAATAGCGAGCGCATTGAAAATCGGAATTAACTCTGTCGTTGCAGGTGTGCAGTTCATCAAGGAATGCCCGAAAGAGCCATTCATCCCCGTGTATATGCTGATCGGCGGAGTGCTCGGCACCGTACGTATGGTCTGGGCGCTCTATTCACTGATACGCTCTCGAAGACCGGAAGTCTTGTCCGTACCCAGCACCAGAACGTACGCCTCGCCTATGAAATTGCTCTCCGTAGCTTTATCGTTCTTCCTGGTGGTGTGGTTCATATTAGGTAAGCAGGAAATTTCATTCAAAATTGCACGTAATGACGCGCTAGATCCCGACAGTTGCCGAATTTTCCGAGAGTTAAAGCGGCAAAAGGATTATTTTAACGAGTGCAAAGCGAGAGAGCCGCATTACGAAAACATATGCGCTTTGTGGTAATAAGTTTGTTTCGCGATTCTGTAATAACCTTTAACGCGCAAACGCCGCCGTGCGAATAAAAGCCGGAAGATTATTACAGCGCAACAAAGTTACAATTAATACACGATGAAACTGGTAATTCCGCCGGGTTTTCTCCGGATAAGTAAGGTATTCTCATTCATATTTATATCCGGTTATTTCTCTTGCATTATTTTATACGTTAAACTTAATACGTTAAACTTTTATACGTTAAAAATCAACATTTTCAATTTACCATTACCATTTTAACGTTTAATCTATCTTACATATTCATTTTCCAAGCAAAACTCTTCGAACAGAACATGCAAATTCAATTTAAAAAAAAAAAAAAAAAATAGGTTGAATTGACGAAGCGACATACAAACTTCAATAAACATTCTCGCGATGTGTTCTGCAAATATTGTTCCGCAAATATCGTGTATTGTGTTTAACTTCTTTGCGCGCGCCGCGCTTTTTTAATTGCTCAGCGCTTTCCGACGTTACTCTTACGTGCAAATTCTTACGTCGGCGAAGATATCGAGGTCAAGCAGACTTTTTCGCATACAACGTCGGATGGCTTTTTTAACGACGTGTCCTATCTTGAACGAAAAGTGAATCGGTGCCAAGGAACCATCTCAGAAGTGCGCTCTCGCGATATTATCATTAATAAAGACGTGTATTTTGATGCCTCGTACACTATCAAATTTTGTACACGCGGGCATAAATTACAGATACAAATTAAAGCTAACTTACATGTATTTAAAACAAATAGGGTTTAGCGTAGTTTTTTCTTCTACCTTGAGATTAACAAGCTTAAATGGCAAAGAATAACATATCGTGTGCATAAGAAAATAAAATTTTGCGATTTCGCAAAAATTACGATTCAACCATTCGTGACCAGGCATTGTGAAATATTTATATACCAGCTATTTCGTGCGGCGTGCCAATTCGCAAGTGGCAAAACGCGACAGTTTATTGGTCGGTCACGTAATTGCGGACTCTTTGTAATCGCGAGCACCTGATATATGTGTGACGTAACTGTGCGCGAGGTCGTTACCACTTGAAAAGTATTCGGGTCAAATGCAAGAACAAAGTTTCCGACAGGACAAATGTAATAAAATCGAGAAAATTTTTCGAATATAAAAGATTCTTTGAGCTAATTTTGACGATATTCTCCGTGACGCGCGGTCCTTCTGTGCTTCTCAATTGCTTAGATTTTAAATCAAGTATCAATCTTCGTATGTACGTGTCATGTGTTGTTGTTTCTGCTTTCTCGTTTCAGGACATTATTGGATACTGCACATAATGTGGCCGGAATACGAAATGACTTTGTACTCGCCCAATAGATGGTGTCACAAAATGCTGTATATTTTTTCTTTGGTTCATCTGTGCGTGATATACACGGTCTTATTTGCGATACTAATGATGGCAGTCGGTCTGGCATTCTGCAGAATTTTGGAATGCCCTTTACCGGAAAGGTAAGTCCCGTATTTCCGAGATTTTCACGAAATATATATCTCAGATTATTGTCGAAGAATTCTGTCGAGAGACTCTCTTAATAATTCTCGAGCGAGAGACGGAGAAAAATCGATGAAATTTACTCAAATCCTTGATGATGTCGTTTTAAAGTTTATTTTAGCGAGAATTTTTCTGTTTTTGTAAATTGCAGATATAGAAAGCGACAATTCCAATCAAGACTAATTTTCCTAAAAATTTTCAAAATGGGAGAATAACTCAGACGTTGTACGAATTTTTCCTGTGGGGAGAAATTACGGATATGGCTCATAACGAAAGTAACGCGCGATGTTGACCCGATTCCCGTAGAATTGACGATGGAAAACTATAAAAAAAAAAAAAAAAAAAAAATATTTTGTCCCAGCGACACCCGCGCGTTTCAATTTACGTATCTATATATATATATATATACACATATATATATCACAATATATACTCGATACACATTTGGAGGGCTGAGTTTAGCACGTTAACGTGCAGCTCGTATAAACGCACACTGATCGTATTTCTATTATCAGCGAAATGCGAATGCCGCTGTATCGCGTTGCGTGTTCAACACATGATAACGATATAATTAAGATATTTGCGGCGATTATGCAGAATACATATATACATACATACACACATATATATATATATAAAAAGAAAGAGACTTTGTACCCCCTCCGTGTCTTTTTGTATCGCGATCTGGTCGTCATCGTATAAGCACACACGTACTTCGACACACAACGAAACACGGCAAATATTTGATTTATCGAAATTGCGTTTATTTACACCATTGCTAAAAACGAACATCACAAATCGGTACACAGTTTTTCGACCACAGTTCTCAATCTGTGTCAAAGCGTCCGCATTAGAAAAGTAAAACAAAAAGACAAAAAGAAAAAAAAAAGAAACCGAAAATAGAATAGACGAAACCATATTTTATAAAGACGTAAGGCGATAAGTCCGCGATCGATAAGAGCACACTCACGCTCCAAAGCTCGCCCGTTTTTTCTGCTCGACTTTCAGATACAAATAACCACGGCGATCCGTTCGCCAGAATAAAATCCGCGAGAAGAAGTCGGCGGCCGGCGGCAAAGGTGGCGGCTGGCGTCTAGACAGATGCAAGGTCTTGGAGGACCTGCAGGAGGAGGAGGACGACGACGTGCGGAGCGACGACGTCGAGCTGGACTGGGACAATTGCGGCGACAAGATCGTGCAGGAGGTCAAATACTGCAGCAAAGTGCAGTTTCGCGCGCCGGATATCATCGAGCTGTAAATAAATTCGAGCGCGATAATACGACGCGCGAAACCGAGTAAATCGCGCGAACAAAACGCGTCTTTCCGTATGACGCGCGTCGGGGAAATTCACCGAAGGAGAGAAGATAACACGGAGGCTGTTTCATAATATCAAAAAGTTTTTCCGTGATGAACGAGGGACGCTGACCGCGAGGGGGCGGAATATTGCGACCGAGGGATGGAAAAGGGGTATAATAACGAGGTCGCAGGAAAAAAGCGCCGCTGGAGATCGAGGTGTATCACTTTTGTGAATAATCGAGGTCCCGGACACGTGCGACACTCCCGGAAGGTCCTCGCATTTTCCGCGGAAAAGAGGAAATCCACGTGTCGGAAGCACATCGGCGAGGATCCGGGATCGATCGCACGGAGGAATTAAACGGTCGACGGATAAAGCGCTGGGAGACAGTGAAATCTACAGAGAAGCATGTAATTGCGATCCGATTCAATTATTCCAATTAATTTGCGGAACGGAGGAAAGGAGGATATTCCGATGCGCGCAACAATGTTGAAACAGCGTTATATCGCTCGATGAAAATGGATAATAATATCTCTCTTCCCGGCAACGCGCGATCAATTGCTCTCTCTTTCTCTGTCTCTCGGACAGCATTGAATTAAAATATCAACATCGAATTCTCGCGCACAGTCGTCTTCGATTAAGAGAGGAGAGGGAGAGAAAAAAAAACACGCGTAAGAGATCTTGCACAGAGAATTCGTGTAATTTCACGGCGATAGGATTTGACGCACGACGAGAGGAAAACCCGGTGTAGCGAAAGGAAAAAAAAACAGAAATGGAACTTCCATCGGCGAAAGAAGATTGCCCGAAGACCGCCTTGTAGGAATGATACTGGATGGAGCACCAGTCTCGGAAACAAAGAATATTTTCCGATGGATTTCGCTCTTCCTCTCCCTTTACCTTCCGAAGCTCGTGGTTTCGATTTAAGTCGCATTAGGCCGCGATTTGGCGAAGAAATCGATAACCTCGCAGGATTTCCAGACGAGGCACCGGATTGTATCGGAAGACTCCGATTCGCCGCTCTCTTCGTAAATAAGCGCTCTCCTCTTTTTCTTTCTCACGCCAATTAAACTCGGATATCGATTTTTCGAAGGTAACGTAAACAGCTTAATGAAATTAACATAGTCGAGCGATGTGTTTTCCTTCTTCTGGAAAAAAAAATAAAACAGGAAATACCAACGTTGTTTCATTTCACCGACGCGAATAATCGCCGGATCGCCATCGATCTTCCGATTTTCTTAATTCGTCCGGTAAACAAACATTTTCGTTTATCCTCTGCTGTTTTCATCATCCGACTAACAGCGGGAAGAGAATGGGAAAAAATGTAAAAACAAAACGTGTTCTCTCTCTTCTTCCATTTTCTCTGAAAAGTCGCCTGAAATGTGTTTCTATATAAAAAGCATACACATCCCGCAGGATTGTTTGACAGTTGAGGGTGACCTGACGCTCGAGTTCCATTAATTCCCACGCAAATCCGCCCCCGCGTGAAACGCGCCACGTGACAAGCGTCCCCGACGAAACCCGGTTTGAAGATCGCGCAAACTTGAGGAGAAAATTCACGGAAATACCGCCCATCGCTCTTTCCGCAAAGTTGCGGTTTACCAAAACGCGAAGAAGCTTTGCGGAAATTTCGAGTTACTTGTTTCCGAGACGCGGAGAGAGTCCGTATATAAAAGACGGAGAGAGAAAAACCACCACGAGGAAAGAACGAAGTCAGAGTGTATCGACTTATCGAGCGACTACGACGACGACGACGACGATGACGACGACACGTTCCTGTCCCGCCACCAACCCCCGGAGACGCGCAAAACTCGCTTCATCGAATCAAGTCTGGCGAAAATAGTTACAGTGACTGCGTTCCTCTCAGTGACAAAAAGTGATATCGAGACGTTTTTATTCAATGTTCTCTCTCTTTCTCTCTCTATCTCTTTCTCTCTCTTTCTCTCCCTCTCTCTCTCTCTCTCTCTCTCTTTCACGGGAATAATACTCGTTCACGTGCGATAGATATGGATTGTAACTCTCGCTCGCGGGAAAAAATCTACAGCTGTAATTCGCCGAAGAGCCGCGGTTTCCGATCGTTTCTCGTTATCTCTCAATAGTTATCGACCGCCGAGCTCAAGGTATATTTAGTTTTTTTTTTTTTTTTTTTTTAGCTTCAATTATCTACTTTTCAACTCGCTTCTCGTCTGTTTCAAGATTAAATATGGTAATTTTTGAAATTATACGATGTATACATATATATATGTACATACACACACGCTCTCTTTTTACCGCGCGGAGAAACTCATATTGTAAATGCGTTCCACACATTTTTATCTTTCATACGAACAAACATTTTTTTTGCCATTTTATTTCCCGCGCGGTTGCGCGTTCGCCGTAACAACCGCGTTATTTTTCATAACTTTCGGTCAAAGCGATGCGACATGTCAAAATGGCGAGAACGTCGCGCGCAAAACGCGGAGCGTGTTCAATTAGTAACTGCGTACCATCGTACTACCAGCGCGTGATTGAATAGTTCGGAATGCAAAATAAAACTCTTTTCAACCGTATCTGAAAATATTCTGTTATAAAAATTTTTTTACACACTTTTCTACACAGATGCGTACTTCCACGCATGTACGCTTTACTTTGTTTCTTTTTTATTAACGTTATATATCATCGAACGTTCGTTCTTAAATATTCCACGAGATGACAATATGAAGATAACATGATTATCGTGTCATCATTCGCACAAGAGTAACGTAATTTCTCCGTTTTTCAACGAATAATAGACGGAAAGAACCAGTTACAGACTCACAATAGACGCATGTTCCTCGCGCGTCGTAGCTTTCTCCCGCTTCAAGCGCTAAAAAAAAAAAAAAGAAAACACTTCTTTCCAGCACCTGAATATCGTTTTTTCGGTTATCCGAAGAACAAAAGAGATAATTTGCATGACAAAGAGCGCAAAAGTTAGTTCTCTCTCGGTATCGCGCGGGGGAGAAAATGTCACACACATCGATTCCGCTAATTTCATAGATGAGAACCGTAGGGACGAATAAGGTACTAGGGCGAGTCGAGTTAAAAAACCTCGGTCTCAAATAAGATGTGATAAGGCGACCAAAAAGCCGATTAAATTGAGCGAAAGTGGGTCAGTGAGCGGGTTTGCAAGTAAAAATGCACGACTCACCCTGCGACCCTTTCTGTCCGCAAAGCTTGTACTACGTAGAAAATTCTGCTGTTATGTGTGCGTGCGTGCGTGCGTGAGTGCGTGAAAATTGTTATTTGTCTAACTTTAACAAAATGTTATACAAATGATATTAAGTATATACATATGTTTACGAAATATACGTTGCTAAATTATAAATTTATAATAACGTGTTTAAACTATTTTTCAAATTATACGATTTGCTGTTACTAAAATCTAAATTAGCAACGAGAGGAACATTTGCAAAAACCTTGAATACTTCTATTTTATTTTGTCGATGTGTACGCCATATGGATATATGTGCGCGTTACGCACGCATCCTGAGGCAAGGACATTTTCGATCCAGACGTCCTTTTGCGATTACAACGCGACCGATTGCGCCTCGATGCTCTCTCGCGCACAAAACATATCAAAGGAAAAAGAGAAAAAAAACACACGACGAAGAGAGAAAGAGAGAAAAGAAGAATAACGCGTCAATTAAATCAACACAAATCAGCAGAGTTTGTTCGAGATCGCGCGAATTTTGCTAGTTCCGCGAAATGTGAATAATACATTTTTACAGAGAGGCACACACATGTAAATGTTGTGTGTATAAATGTATATATTTATTTTGACGTATGTCGTTTATTATTAATTTTCATCGCGGTTTTGTCTTTTGCGTTATGTTTACGCGCACAAATAAACCAAGCTTAAAAAAAACCAAAACGAAACGTTTACTAAGGATTTAATACATCAAAGTATATATTCGTTCTTTGTATTTCTATAGTCCGTATATTTCTATATTCGGTCATTACATTCGGTCAGACGAGCGGAAGAGAACTTGTTGAGACAACAACAAAAAAATGTATTCATCTGCATGACGTAACCTACATTGCGCTTGTAAATATAGATATACTCGTACAAAAAATAAAGAGCAATTCCTCCGATAAAAATCTGACCAAAACGCAGCGATAAGCGATATATGTGAATCCTCAAGCATTTTTAATTGTCGTTAATTTCACGCTTGACACACATATATAGTATATAAAACCTATCGTTCTTGTGTTTGCACCTGCGACTGGTTCGAAAACGGGTCCACATTTTATTGACTATATGAATAAAATAAATACGATATGAGAATTGTGTAATTAAGGTTGTAGCTCTCGTTTCCGTACTACTTGTCATTTCTTTTTTTTTTTTTTTTATTTGTTTATTTCAACAAGGAAAATCTTCGTTCGACATCCGATCGACCGAACAATTATGAAACGTGACGAGAATACGCTTTTCCATTACTTTGTACTTTTTTTTATATGTGTGCGTTATAATTGCTGTGTCAAATATAATTCAAGTAATATTTATAAAACCAGAGTAGTTGCATGTATTCGGAAAACATAACAGTAACTGACAATATCGTCACTCTTCAACAGGTATATTTATTCTGATTTATATGCTGCGTTTCAAAAAAAAAAAAACAAAAAAAAAAATAATAAAATCGAAAACATGGTTCGCTTGCTTTGAAATATCAGACGAGTTCGAATTTCCGCTACTTTTCCCCTGTGCGGAAAGTAATACACGCTCTATTTCCCGCGGGAAGACAAAGTTCTGACAATACACTGTGGTGTGTAACACCTCGCGCGCCGTGTTAGATACCGATGAAAAAGTCATTTTCGAAATAAAATTATAACAGACGACAGTTAAATTGGAACTTCTATAGAAATGTGAACTTTATCGCGCGTCGGTTTCATAAAAACAACGACAATATGTCACAGTTACTATACGTGACAGCTACGGATATAAATCATATGATGACCAGAAACACACACACGCACCCGTAAAATACCACGACACACTCATCCACACGTACACGCACGCAATAGGCGGTCAACTTCTGAAAAGTTTAAATTTGCTGACCCAATTCCAAACACGAAATATGTTTACGTAACAAAGTTGACGTGAAAATCGTCAAATTTTTCATGCGGCAATTCAATATATGTGTATTATAAGTACACATTTATTATTTATTTATTACGTGCAAATTTTTTATCATAGCAATATTGTATATTAACGACCGATCATTTGCGACTTCTTTTTCTTTTCGTTATTCAGATAATATTTATTTATGATTTTGTTGCGTGTGTTCTTAACGTGCAACACAAATGACAAATGTTCTTATTACTCCGGATCGCGTGACATCACGTTCGACGCGAACGAAAGCTTCGGATAGAAAAAAAAAAAAAAGTTACACGTGTCAAAGTGACAGTTCGACAGCGAATGCGCAACGGGAATTCCATATCGGTCAACTGCAATTACGAGAGCTATTTCTGTGCAGCGATCGACAATTGCACATCGACTTTTTAGTAGCAAAAATTTAGAACGATTGCTCTGGACTTTGCGGCATTTAATCGCCGACGTCGAAAGTCGCGAGACGGAAATTGTGAATGGGAAACAGGGAGAAGGGTGAAAAGATGCGGATCGATACAGAGGTCTACATATTTATCGAGCACGTAAACCGCTTACGTGCTCACATATATCGTTGCGCCGTTTTCTGTGTAGCGATACAACAGTAGAACTTTAGTCAAATAAAATCTATAAACCATAAGGTTCAATTTAAAGCTGTTTCGAATGCAATTTAAATAATATCAACGTATTGTGTCAAGAATTGCGTAAAGGTTTTTTAAAGGTTTTTTAACATTTCTGCAGATGAGAAAACAACTCGAGGCCACAACTACACGAGAGCCTGAGTGCGATGAAGTTTTTCGAAAAATCCTTTTTTTTTCCGCATTGCCTTCAATTCATCTACTGGCACACATTTCATTTTGCTAACAAGAAATTTTTGCATGATCGATCGGAGAAGTTTTCTTAATAGGGAAGGAGGATGAATCGAGTATACGCCGCACCCGTTGCTCACTTCTCATTTGCGCGATTATTGTTCGTCGAATTATTCTTTCGCAATACCTTCAAATCATGCGAACCATGGCGATCGACAATTTTCAAAAAACCGAAACGTATTTGACACGCGCAAAAGCACACAAGTTAAAAATAATAATACGTTACAATAACGAAAGAATACGAAAACGCAGTCGTTTTGAAATACATTATTCATTATTATTTGCCTCGTACAAAAATATTCGCGCGTACAGAAATGCAAATCGTTGCGCGAAAAGAGCGTTCTCTCAAGCTAACAAACGTACAAACGTTCAACGAATGTTGGAGCAAAAAAAAAAAAAAAACAAAAATAAAAAAAAAAATAAAGCAGCTAGTGTTTAACAACGAGTCGTGGGGAAATGACCACTGACCCGTCCGCGATTTATTCTTGATAGCTCGATCAATCGCGAGTTTTAGCGAGACTGTTCGTATAAGGATAATTGATCGTGTGTAGTTCGGAGAACGCACGTCCTTTGTACATAATGTGCGTCCAGTGTGTGTGTGTGTGTGTGTGTGTGTGTGTATGTTCGTTCTGCGTGTGTACTGATTAACTATCTAGGTTATCGTCAACGCCATTCACGTTCGACGTCATTGAGTCGTATGCATGCATGCGTGCGTGAATGCGGTTGCGAGTGATAATGCCGGTAATGATAACGTCGGCGGTACGGCCCTTTGACTCTCAGATTTATTTCCCTCTAATTAATTAGCAATATTGTAAAACACTTAAGAAAAAAAAAAAGTAAAACCGAGCGCAAACGCAGCGGTTTATTTTTAATGCAAAAAATGTTTTTTGTACGTATCGTCATGCGTCCGTCGAAAATCGTTAGAAAACAAAAATGGAATACCTTTCCAAAGAGAAGCGAAAAAGAATTCGCGATTTTCACGGCAGAAGAAATCGACGAAAAATCGCGAAAGCGTTTATTTCCGCTCGGGATAATTCCCTGCGGCAATTGATCGATTGAATCTTTCAATGAGAAACAGAGTGGCCTGATTTTCATTTCCGCTGGTACTGCCGGTTCGCAGCGTTATACGCGGTTTGTTTTTGTCCTTCCCGGAGGGGGAAGGATAGGGATTAGTTTGTTATAATGCCTAACACAATCGCTGATAATTCATAAGATAATGCGAGTCGTACGACGCGATATAAGATCTCGAGCGGCAAATGACGGATGTTTCATCGCGATAAGTGTGCGAATCCAAGTTTGTACTCAAGGACAAGTCAGTAGTAGAAACTTTGCGTGTGTTTGTGCGTGTGTATGTGTGTATGTGTGAAACATCTTGGTGTTCGCGAATACAAATGTAATTATATGGAGCGAGCAATATTTCGAACGCTCAAGATAAAACGCGAATTTCGATCCGAAATCAACGGTCCTCTTCTCTCGACTCAACTCCGTCTAGATATAAACACGTCAGGAGATGTAATATCATCGTTTAATAATCACATTATTTATTGTACTATTGAGAGATGTGTCGTTAAATTTTTCTAGAAATAGATAGTTTATTTATTTTTATACTGGACGCGCAACCCTCTCTCTCGCAATGCGTCCGCTGTGTTTAATTGCTAATCGCGATTCCCGAACGGACGCTTGTTGTTGTTAATGAGCGCGTGTTTTTCGGTTGGATCTTTCGCGTTCGCGATTCATTAGTTTACATCGTTGATTTTCCACGATAATAATCACAGAGAAGCTCATTTTCGGCGCTGATTAAACGTTGCTGAAAGCGTCGCGCGTTTGTTTGACCGTTTAGCTCGTAGTACTTCGAACCGCGACGAAACGAATAAAACGACAAGCTCGCGCGCGCGGAAACGATAAAATTAGCGTTAACGATAACACAAATGGTCAAAATGCGATACGATATCAATGATACTTAATCTATTAGCCGAATAATCCACCAAATGGATCCGAGTATCGATATTAACGAGTATATCGGTATTCGATTTCTACACCCCTCCTTTCTGTCACTCCTCTCACCCTCCCGCCGCCGAATTACTAGACGCGGCGCGGCGTTTCGACGTGTGTATTGCCGTCGGACACACTACGTACGTGTTTTTAGCGATACATACGTGTTTTTAGCTGTTAGGATTATTTGCACGCGCCAAGTCGCGCGAATTGTGGTCCAGGCTTTAACGTAGAGTTTAAACACACGCAGAAAATTGCCACGCAGATCGATCTCGTTCGGCTCGCCGAGAGACCAGAGAGTTTTCGCAGCGCGAAACGAGACGTCTCGTGCACATCGTAATTTTTCTATACATCGTTTTCGTCCCCTTTCGAAATATAAAACTTATGGTTGGTCGCTTCGGTCCAATTCCGTAGTTACAATCTAGCATCTTCTTCGATACTCTTGTTACATTACAACGAGTGTTGCTACGTGATGGCGTGAGTCACAGGAGCCATAAATCGCGCCAATGAGTTTGCCAAGTTTCGAAACGTTTACATATATATATCAAAGAGAAAATAATGTGTGTTATTACACAACACACATTATGTCGAAACAATTACATATATATGTATAAATATATTATATATTAATCAGGCGCAATCAGCGATGATAGTTTCAAAAAATTTTATCCGTTTACGTTTTTAGGAAGAAGATTATCTTTTTAACAAAAAATTCTAGACAGAACTGTTACAACGTACATATATTGTCTCATATAGAGCGAGCATCTGTTAAATTTGTACATTTAAATTTATATACGAGTGTTAAATACCGTGTGAAATAATTTTGATTCCTCGCCGAGAGAGAATTCTAAAAAGATTAATTTGTTGCAAAGTGACAAGTGTGAAAAAAACAAAAAAAAAAAAAAACAAAAAGGAGCGCACCCTCCCTGTTTTGACGGGGATGCGTGCGAATGTCAAGAAGAGAAGAAAATTGCAGTTTCGAACTTCGCTTCTCCCGCAAAAAGTCTCTCGCTGCAATTGGCACGTGCGTTGCGCAGCCAGACACACACTCGCGCGATAATTCTATTATTACGCCACTGTGTGTGTCGAAGTCGGTGCTTGTTTAAGCATCGACTGCATTTCAGCAGCGGATGCGTTCGTTCATGCCCATCACGCCGCACCGTTACGTATAATCAATTTTTCCATCGGAAAAGAGATCGCATCAATCGCCGTGAAATGAAACCAACGCGTGCACGTTGAACAATCTCTCGCTCATCGAAGCGCGCGAAGAACGATACGTCCCATCGCCATTTTTCCGCTAAGGATTATTCATCGCGGGAAAAAAACCCGCGAATTAGCAACGAAGGGTCGGTTTCAATTTCCGAACGAGTTATCTTTAAGCGATTCCGAATTTAATAAAAAAAACATACACAAAATAATTATCGAACGCGAATAATTGCGCTGTTAATAAAATATGTTTGTTTGAAAACGAGGGATAAACGCGGAATAGAATTATCGGAAAATTAAGTTTGCGTTTCTAATCAGCCTCGTGCTTGCTAATTAGTATCATGACAATTGTCATTACTACTGCTACGTCGGTTCGCAATCAAATTCATTACGACCTATAGCAAAGTTATTAACGAGAATTACTATCAAAATGAGTTTTGATGATTTACATACACGTATTATCCCGCGTGTCGGAACTATTACTCCGTAAAATAACACAGAATGTTGTACAACGAGCGAACCGACCAGGCGTAAACCTTGTTGTTTGATATCGATTTTGTTGTTGTTTTGTTGTTGCATCGGTTGTTCGCGACGTAGTTGTCCCCGTAACGAGAAACTGCACGTCCGACGAAAATAGACAATCGGACAAGCGTTGTACCAAACCACCAGTGCTCGTTGACTCGACCGCATATGTCGATGAGATTTTCTTGTACGCGAAGAGAGCCCTTCGTTGCCCGATGTCTCTCCCTCTTCACCGGATCCGATCGCCGTAATACCAATCCCACGCGGCTCGATCAGCTCATACCCTTTATATACTGCACACACAAAGACTTCAAGGGTCCAATCACAGCTTTGAATCACACTCAACATAAGTCTCACGCTATGGAAACACATGTACGACACCTCTTGTATTCTCGTAATCGAATAAGTCATGTGTATGTGCAGCATTAGATAAACGCTCTATAAACGCCTAATTATAGCCTATAATTACGAGTATAAGTCATGAGCGGGGGAAAAACTTAACGGCGCGGATTCGATTCGTACGTTTTACGACTCTCACGTAAAAAAAAAAAATAATTTTTATAAATCTGTGAAAAACTAGACATAAAAAGATAGACTTAACAAATAGAGATTATGTCGTTTACTAAATATATATATGTGTATGTATATTTAAAATGTGGTTTTTAATATAAAACTATAAAAAAAAAAAAAAAAAAACTTTGAACACTTGAGCGAGTCGCCGCGAATCCGAACAGCTGCTAAATTTTCACTCGCTCGCACCGCGTCAAATTGTATAATCGTCATATTGTATAATTTTGTAGCGATATATATATATATATACATATACATGATATTGCAACGATCTCTATACGAAGAATTTAGAATACGCGCCCGAACGTTTCTCGATCGGTGCGCAACGTTTGAGGATTAACACAATAACACTGCTGTATGCGAGTCTCATACGATCACGACATATCGCTTTAAAAGAGTAACCAAAGCCGTTGAATTAAAACACGCGTTGCGAATCGTTATTATAAACGCAATCCTAATTCTCGTCGCACATTTAGCGCTAATTGCGACTGCGGATCGTTTAGCGAGTTTGTGTCTCTTTTAACACGGAAGAAAACGCATTTAGCGCTAAATGAGCGACGAAGATACGGACCAAAAAGTATCTTTTATAGAGCGAAGTGGTTGCAGACGGTTTTCGCGATTTGCGCGCGATCGTGTAAGAGGGAGTTCCGAAAAAATCGCGTCGCGATTAAACCGAACTGGAAGGGAAAAGGACGATTCTGCTCGCATCTCTGCGCGATTCGGAACCAACCGGTTTACACGGGAACGCGATGATCGTCGATTACTGCCTGTAATGAGCCCCGAAGAGCTCATCGTTGCACCGCGTACGAAGGAACGTTTCTCCCGAAGCACGTTCCGGCTTTTTGTCCCGTTCCGCGTTACTAACGACGACATTTAGCGAGTGTCACGCATTGAGGCAGCAAATTGAAAATCTTTTCGAATCGCGAACTATCAGCGAATATATAGATGTAATTTCGCGAAAATGTGTGTGTAACTTACCGCGCGAATATACTTACATTAAATGCGCCGCGCACGAAATCCGAAACGTATTTCGCATGTAGATACATACGTTTCTGTTTAAACGAAAATAGAGGTGCAAACGCACCCCAGCAACCTTTCCTCCCGTTTCAGCGCGATCTTCGTCGTCGCTCTAATTATTCGGTATCTCCGGCTATGCACTCCGCATATTTCCATAATTACAAGCTAACGCTCCTCGGCTTTCTCGGAATAACATTCGCCGAATTTATTAGCGGATAACATCCTGTGTTTCGCAAATGCTGAAATATATCTACGATACATCGACACCCATTTGTTACCTCCGTTGAGAGAAAACGGGACACATAAGTGTTTTTAAACGAAAAGAGAGAAAATTATAATTAATTTTGTATAATTATTATTATTATTATCGCGTCACTTTTGCGATACCGCTTTCTCACGTCTATCTTTTGTAAGATAATATTACAAACAAATAGTTTCGAATTAAATACATCGAGAAAACGCGTGAGAGAGAAACAAGATCAATGTGTGCGTGGATGGAAGTGAAAAATGTTATCGTCGTTATCTGTGGATAGACGCGTCGTGCTTGCAAAAAAAAAAACAATACTTACGATAACACAAACAGTCGGAACGAAAACGTGTAACGTGTGGACGTTTAAAAACTGACGGAGAACGCAACCGAACAATCGAGCAGTGCCAGCGCATGTATACACACACACACACACACACTCTCACACAAAAAATTTGTATGATATACAACATAGAGCTTAACTTTAAGGTGTAACGTATAATAATATGACACGTACTATGTATATCCCCGTAGAATTATATCGAGGTTGTAAAACGAATGCTAACCGTACGAGTACATTTATATAGATATACTGTAAACAAAATGACTGTAAGCCGGCATGGTGGACTAATATAATATATATTTTGTGTATATGTATAAATATAATAATATATACATATATATACATATATATATATATTATATGATCTATTATAACGTGACCGCCGAGTACTGAAAATATAAAATGTCTACATGGTATAAAGTGACATCTGTGTGTCTCAATTTTTTCTTCCCTTCTGCGAACAAAACACTTTCGTTTATTTTTGTGAAATCACATCCTTTCATGTCCCTTCACGAAAACGCGCCCACGCAAGTCACCTGTCTATAAATATAATACATACAATTTCGCAAAACAAACAGCGCGCGCTCTAAGAGAATGAAATAAAATAAAGGAGATAAGATATTCAATCAAGCGTACAAAGGAAAATCAGATAAGAGCCAGACGTGTGTGTTGACGTACACGTTGAGAAAAAAGAAGCTTTGAAATATAATTCGTTTTGTAGATGAGGATCTAGGTCAAGGTCGAAACGTCTGCTAGAATAAATTGATCGAGATTGTATTCGAAAGCGATTTTTGTTTTTGTTTTGTTTTCTTTTTTTGAACGCGTAACAACACCTACGCGTTTGAGGATCTTATCGGCCAAAAGGATAGTTCGCAAAACTAGTGCGTCATTATTATTTTTCACTCTGATCTTTTTTTGTTGCAATATATTTGTGAAAAAAATATTTCAATTACGCTACGTGTAAATTACGATAGCGTGTGTTTGATATTGTCGCGAGCAGAAAATTGATACTATATATTGGTACAAAGAGTCATCAGCGATTAACGACGTGATTAATTCATTTGATAGACGGTATAGAATTACGCGGTTCACATTTCTCCTCGTTGGAAAATTACAAAGTGAATATATGTATTTAAAACAGCAGGCGAAATATACAACGTGAATTATTTTAACATGTTGATTGGGTTTATAATTTTGCCAAGCACTCGCTCTTTTGTCTATTTATTTATTGTGTGATCGCGTGTTTATATGTATATAAAGATTGACTATGTGACGTTTGCAATTCATCTGAAACGTTATTTTGTTTCATTAGCTCTCGATTCTGTTGTTAGCTTAATGTCAAATGAACAATATGAGTTTTCTCATTGATGTTTTTGTGCAGTCGAAACATTTTTTTTAATGCTTTTGAAGTTTTCATATAATAAAAAAATTCATAATATAATTACATAAAAATGTTGCAATAAAATTTAATGTATAAAGAGAGGGAGAGAGAATGTGTAAGAGAGAGAGTGAGAGAGAAACAAATGAATTTTATCATGAAACTACGTTGGATTTATGAATAAATATTTCGAATACCTCGAGGAATATCGCTCCTATTAATTTAGACTGCCCACTAGTGAACGCGTCATTCCGCCATAGCTGCCTGCTATCCGAATTGCTATTAGCTTCCTATACAGTAGCTAACAATACCAACGCAATACAGTCACGAGACAAAGTGATCGGACAGCGATACCTCTCCAATATATTAACAAACAATGCAGCTTCCGGATTAGGAAATTCTACGGTTCGAGATCTACACGCAATGCAACATCGCTCTTCATTGAAATCATTAATTAACGTCGGACAACTGTAACAAAAAAATACATACAGTGTGAGTTTGCGTATTAATAAATTATAACATTTGTCTTTTTGCGCATAAATGTAATTTGATATTTCTATAGAGAGAGAGAGAGAGAGAGAGAGAGAGAGAGAGAGAAAGAGAACAGAATATTTCTTCTATTACATATAATAATAAGGAAATGATTAAATTAATTATTAATTACATATTGAAAATTGATATTAAAAATGTCAATTGATAGTGATAATGTAAATGCTAAATTTTATATATATAATTTTTTACGAAATATTTTTTTATTATTTTATGTGCGGCTTTTTTACATTTTATAGAATTCGTTGTAACGAAAGATATACATAGTGTATTCGAGTACATTCTTCACACGCAACCGTCGGATTGTCCGTTCTCCGCAGACGGCGATTGTGTACGCGAAAATATGGAATTCTATTTAAATGTAAATGCGCTACCGCCAAGTATCCGCGGAAACACGCGAAAGAGCCCTCAACGGTGTATGTGTGTGTGTCTTCATCCGAATTTAAACAGCGCCAAAAGTTGTCTCTGCGTCATATACATGATGTTCTAAAAGTACAATACGAATTATTTACCTTCGCAAAAATCTAAAAATTTAATCTACACAAAATGCGGAAGATTTAAAAGATAAAATTTAACTTTAATTTTTACAATATAATTTTTTCCAATGTGCTTTAATTTTGTTTCTTTTAGAATATTTCGATAGTTAAATTTTAACATTTTGATGCATCGATAAAATCTTTTATTTGATTTGCTTTTTACTGGATAAGAGAAGCTATACTGGATAAAAAAAAGCTATATGTGTGCTTGTGTTTGAGACACAGTGTGTACCTAAAACCCGATCGATGATGAGTTGCGAGTTCTGTGTAAACGCACAGCTCTTACATTTGGCGGAGCTTTTGCAGAATCAGTTCGACAGGATCCGCCGTCGACTTTTATTGATTTTGAACTTCCTTCCACCAAAGTGCACACACACACACACACACACACACATCCCATCATATTTTATTTTCACATCTGGTTTGTACTTTTTTCTTGCCAGAGACACGAAGTTGTATCCTCGCAGTTTTCTCGCTCCGACATTTTCTATCTCTCGGTAAAGCTCTAGTAATTTCAGAAACTGTGGCGCATCGCATCGAAATTGCCGAGCACGGAAAGCTCGGTGTAATTTTCCACAATTGGCACTATGTGTGTGTCTCCGGATTGCCAAGATTCTATCGAGTATCGATTTATCACATTGGTGGTAATTTCAAAGCAAAGTGTCTTATAAAGTTTAAACACACACGCTCGCGTAATTTGTTTTATTTTTTTCAAACTACTCGTAGTAAAATTTAATTTAAAAAAAAGTCAACAAACATAACTACAATAAAAAAATAATTATTGTGTCTTATTGCGAATTAACGTGTGATAAAAGATGTCTTCTGCTTTCATAATTATTTGTCGAGACCGTTGGTCGAAACAGTTATATACATATTGAACTGCTGGGAATCTGCGACGACATTTTTTTTTTTACATGCGGACCTTTCGCGACTGCACATCTCCAGATTCATATTTCTCTTTTGAGTAACTCGAGTGGCTGCGCTCACGGGTTGACATTTGACGACGCGCGGCGACTCCCTTTCGTCCCTCGGGGCAATTCTACTCTCGTCACGTGACGAGAGAGGCACGACCTAGAAAAAGGGCACGACAAAGCCCGACGGAGAAACCTCAAAAGAGATGGCATTAATTGTCCAAGAACAGAAACGCGCGCTTTCTTGTTGTGACAGAACGTTAATCGTTCGTGCAACCTTATTGTGACACGGCGACCGAAACTGTGAGAAATTGCGAGGACTGTTTGGCTTCGCTTTGAATGCTATTTTTCTCAGCAAGCCAATGAAGAAAACAATAAATTAACCACGACTCCATTTACTTGTTTTATACAATTAATCAATTTACGCGATTCTCTGATAGTTCAGTGTCGATCTCATGTTAAATTATCTTTGGTAAATTGGCAATATACATAATATATGTAAAATTTAATTATGTAAAATATAATAAATGTATAATACACGTAAAATTTATAATCTTTTGAAAAATTTGTTACCGGTAATTATCATAGTATTTAGATTTCCACTGGATAAAAGTTCAAAAGGTGAATCTGAAAATTTCGGATCTTTATAATAAAATAATAAATCTATGATAACAATGTTTATTTACATATCACATTGATAATTTCTACGCGAAGTATAAACATCGATCACTAAGTTAATAGACATCTGATGTTAAATTGATAACTTCCGAGTTTTCCGAGTTGTGTCGCTTTTACTTAATAAATAAAATTCGAGGAGATAAACAATAACTTTATTTAATTAGAAAAGGACCAAAACATTTCAATTATCGAATAAAGTTTGAATAACCTTTATGTTTAAAAAAAAAAAAAAAAAACAAAATGAAAGTTTTCCCTCAACTTTTCCCGCGCGCGGGCGTCTTGGAAACTATTTGAGTACTACTTATAGAATTATTTATGCAATATTTGAGTATTTTACACCGCACGCGCACGTTTCAATATTTATTAAATATGAAGAGAGACGAGAATCGAGGTCGCGAAAAGTTTCGTCGAAGCAACAACTTTCTGATTTTGTAAGTTAGTTTAGAAAACACGTTATTCTTACGTCTACGCGATCAAGATAAATAAATACCCTTTAAAATGATATTAGCGATATACGAATCAAATTAAAGGTCACATATGGTCAAGTTTAATTCACAGTTACGTTGTAATAAACGCATTATTGCGATCCTTATCTTTATCGGTCGTAGGATGAACGTGGCATTTTAGATTTTATCGCGCGTAGCTGATCCGCACTCTGCAGTTTACACGGAGTCCAAGATTATATACGTTAGATTTGCTGATTAGAGGGCAAATAGCGCGTGGATCGTGTTACTCGCCATATTGAACGGCGAAACAAATAACGCACACGGTCGATTCTGTGTGCGAATTACGTTCCTAAACCTCTCACATGTTTTTGTAAATTTTTCTAAACAAACGTGTTACTTACGCATCGGTCAGCTGATGTGATCTTATTCGCACACTCTCGATTTCATTTTATATATTTCCAATGTTAATGAAACAGAGAGATCTGATATATACTACGTATAATATATATGTATTCATGTATCCGGAGCCAGTTGCATCGACCCGGCGTTATCGCGAGATCTGACATCTGCGTTGTGTGTGCCCGAAGTGCACAGCGTTCGTAATTCAGCTACGCTAAATAACAGTGAGAGCGAGAAAGAACCGTTTGTCGTTCGGAAGGAGAGGAAGGGAGACGGATCGAGGTGGTTTAAACTGCGACGTCAAAACGAATTAAGTCATCGAAAGAAAAGATCCGTCTCCCTCACGTCGACCGACACTTCCATTTGGAAGTTCGGAATGGCTCCAAGATCGCGCGCAGATGGACCCCTCGCGATCCGCTCGCGTACATCTTTCTCTCTCTCTCTCAGATCCGATCGATCGTCCGTGAAAGGATACACTACGGGCGATGGGTAAACCTTGAAGCGCACCGACAATACCTTGATTCTCGATACCGATTGTGCGCCGAACCGACGAACAGTTCACGAATCTGTTATTGTTCGCGGTTGCCAGACAGCGTAGTCTCCTTGCTTAGGTAACTCTTGCCTTCAGAAACGGGTAAGACGACAGAGAGAGAGAGAAAGAGAGACAAAAACAGAAAGAGAGAAAATATGAGATAGATAAATAGATAGATAGATAGATAAATTTACGAAGTGAAAAAACCCCTTCTTACAGTAATAATAAATGTCGTTTAGAAAGCAGACGTAAACAAATTATGTAAAAGAAAAATATAGTTAATAAGTATGAAACATAAGAGCTAGAAACAAGATTGACAGTAAATATGATAAAAGACTGAAGCGTAAAAATAATATAAATATAATGAAACTAAGGAGAGAAAGACAGAGAAAAGAAAAAGGAAAGACAAACTAAATTAAATGCGCACGAGAGCCGATCTGTGGCCGGATTATCAGTAAGTAAGCCAGGCACAGATAAGGTATCGAGTTCCCAAGAGGATTTCTTCGTCGAGAGGGAAAGTACGCGTAAAATTTCTCTCTCGATAAGAAACGGGCATTCCAGCGTTTCTTCGTTGAGTAATAATTACGATTATTACTCAAACCGTATTTTTAAACCGAACGCGTTAAATCAAAACCGAAGGAGACGAAAGTTTGCGCGCGTTTCGCGCAACGTGATGCGAAATTGCGCGACATCAGCGTTCCCGTTTCGAATTGAGACAGCTGTCTCATTAATTATACCGTTTCGAATGGGCTTTGTGCAAGATGACTTGGGGGAAAAAGTAAGAACTGAATTGAAAAATAGAAAAAAAGAAGGAAGCGAGAAAAGAGTAATCGATCGGCTGCGTTTGTGTGTATTTCATGAAGTCACAGAGAAGTTCGCTCTGCTTAATGGAAAATGAAGCCTTCGCTTCCGAAGACTTTCGATTGTTTATCATGAAAAATAAAGCACGGTTCGAACGAAACGTTAACTATCTACCGTCAAGTCTGTATCGTCGAGAGTAAGAAAGAAAATTGTATCGAGATCGCGTTGATCACGCGCTTTTTTGCCTCGCTTACATCGCGTTGCGATAAAATATGAAAAATAAATTAACGAGAAACCCGACATAATTTATAACATTTTCAATGAATTTAATGAGTAACCAATTATGAATATTCATTTATGCAACGAAAAATATTTATAATACGTTTAAATCTTGTTTTCCTCTGACGAAGCATAAATTAACGCGCAACCTTTTCATGTTGAATATATGCATGGGACAAAGTATTTCTCGAAGCGAGATCATATAACTCGATCATTTTTTTTTTTTTTTTACGTGCCGCGACCCCTTGTTTCCGTGGCGAGTCTTCTCTCCGTGTCTCTGATTCTTTCTCCCATTCGAAATCACTCAGGCATACATCGAAAGATGATTTGCGCTTCGTACCACGCCTACTTGTATGTACCGAGCACTGGTCACATATCCGGTAGCCGGTGCGGACCCGGGAAAACCGGATCCGTCGCACCGAACGAGTCTCCGCCATGGGGTTTGGCTTAAGACCGCAAACATTTCCCCTCCTTTGTCGTATTTTAACTGTGACGGAATTGTAATGTCGCTGCTCGCCATCATCCTCTGTTATTATGACAAACACACTCTCAGACACACAGTGTCCAACTTACCGTTGAATCACATTAGTGCGTTAAAATCGCCATGTTAGCTCCGCGTTTCTGACATGGAAGAACAAACGAGAATATACAAACAGACCGGAAATTCGGACGGAATACAACAAGAGAGAGAGAGAGAGAGAGAGAGAGAGAGAGAGAGAGAGAGAGAGAGTGAGTGAGACAGAGTAATCTTCCTCTCTCTTTAGTTTTAGCAAAATATGGTATACGTATATGATGAAGTACAACTTTGCTTATTAATTATTCTAATTATTTTACTGCGTTTCGTTCCTACTATTGTATTCGCAGCGTTTTTACTTTAATTGTATCAGCGTCTCATATAAAATTATAATAAAAATCATCTTTGGAAAAGCTAATTAAGAGGCACGGAAAGATCGGAAAAGAGAGAGAGAGAGAGAGAGAGATTTTCGCTGGTAATTACCGTAAAAGATGATAAAACTCTAGCTGACGATAATTAATTCAGAGTTCGCGAGATATGGACGGGCGAGAGAGCGCGGTAGACGATAAAATGTATGCTGAGAGATCAAGCAAAGGCTATCTGGATTACGCGAACCAGACGAGAGCATTGATCCACGGCGCCGGTTTTAGCTTTCCGGTCGTCAGCCCGCAGCATCCCGCTCGCGATGACGACGACCCCGCGTTAGATGTTCAATTTCATCCTCTCCCTCCGACGCCGATTATTCGCTTCGGATTTTCGAAGTAATGAGCTTCAGATATTGGATTCAATAATTAATTCCAAACGTTTACAGACGATATTATGAATATTAAGTTCTACAGTTTCCCTCTCTCTCTCTCTCTCTCTCTCTCTCTCTCTCTCTTTCTCTCACTTTTTGTTATGTTGAAGATTGTTTCTCGCTATAGAGAAACACATTTTACTCAGATCCTTTTCCGAAATATAATAGCATGATGAATTACAGAGAGAAAACAATTCAAGTTATAATTTTATACAAAAAGATCCTCGAGCGCGCGCAACTCCTTCTGTGATAAACCTCGTAGAAATGACGAGCTGTAATTACGAAAACTGAAATGTTAAGAACAGCTTCTCTCTTTCTCTCTCTCTCGTTTACGCTCGAATTTTGAGATCAGCTTTTCTCGTAAAGATCGCAATTAAGTAAACAAAAGAGAAGCCGAAAGAGAAAGAGAAAAAGGGAGGGGGGAGGAAGCGAAACAGCCACTCTCTGTGAAATTCGCGCTGGCTTTATTGATTTCACCGGCCGGGGCTATCATTGGGCATTTAGCCCTCCTTTCTTCGATGAGGTCCGATCGACGGAGGAAAGAGAGTTCTCTTAAGGAGGACGGAAATGATTGCCTTCAAGATCGAAAAGAACTTCTGATATTTCGTCGCGATGGAAAGCACAGCAATTTCTCTCTTTCTTGCACGTGAAAGCTTCGATTCGTTTGGTGTTCCCTTACATTCTCTCTTTGATAGTAGTAGGGTATTTTGGGCATCGGTGTGCGTACGTAGGTGTCACGAAGGACAATTTGGTCTACTCTTTTCTTGACCCGAGAACGCTCCGAGGCGTCTCTCGCTTGCGGGCCTCGAGCGTAAAACAAAGATTGCGACGACGGTTCGTCTTGCTATGTAATCCCACGTACGTGTCAGATGTCACGTAGTTCGCTGAATATTTAGGAGCTGTCTTCTCAGCGAAGACTTCTACGAACAAGTTTGATTAATAATTTTTTCTCCGCCGTCTACTACTTTTTTTTTTTTTTTTTAAAAGTTACATATTGTAAGACAAAAGATTTGAGAGTACTTTTTTGTGACAATCTGTATACACATATGTAACGGATTCCCACGAAAGTGTGGACCGCGATATGAAAAAGCCGAGCCGTAAACGGCCATAAAAAAAGATATATCGCGCACAATCCACTCTTTATTAAAAAAAAACCCACAGAATCTTTCATAAGCCGCGTATCGTATCCGAGATACTGGCTCACAAAGTCAAACGTCAGACTTCTACAGATGTACGACGACAAATGTATTTTTTCAGATATGAGCGATTTTTTTTTCTGTAAATCCGTGCACGTTATGCACCGTCCCCGTCGTGCGTAAGAATAGAATTGAAGTGACGTGCTATCTGACGTCACGTTCAGAGAAAATATGTGATACAGATTTCGGAAGAATGAAAAGCGCCGAAACTTTGCCGCTTGAATTTTAATGCCGAATTCAAAAACGCTCGCGGGCCCGTGAAAGCGGCTTCTTTGTAACCGCGCGAAACTTTATGCCGACTTTCCGTGTACATGTAGTCGCGCGCGACGTGTACACCCGCCTGAGTTGCGGAATGCATTACGCGTCGTCGTTCTCCCTTTGTTCCCCGGCACTTTTTCAATTCCGCCGGGCCTTTTGTTTCGGGCGACAGCCGTTCGCGACGGAAAAAAAAAAAATATGACACGCAAATGGAGAACAGCAAATGGAAGGTAAAATGTATGTACAGGTGCTTTGACGAGGCGGCCAGTCGTGTTCGGGCGAAAAAAAGTTCATTTCGCGACGATTCACATGCGCGACGACAATTTGTTACGAGACGTGGAAACGAAAAGTTTCTCCCCCCCGCCCGCATTTCGCGGGCCAAGAGAGAGAGAAAGAGAGTATCTGGGATTGCAGTCACGCGGCATTTGCAATGTCTCGAAACGATGAGTACGTAACTTTGCATGAACTTGGACAAGGCGAAGTTGAAATTTAGATTGACTGCGAGTCAATAAATAACTTTGGGAACAGGGGATGGATGAGACTGAAGTTTCACCGTTTCTAAGTGACAGAAATGCGAAGCTAAACTGCCTCAAGTGAATCTGAATCGCGCGCAATATCATTTCCCTTATTATTGTACAAGTTCGAGCGAACCGTTAAATATTCAAATGTAAAATTTCTGATTTTATACGAACATTTGCATATTATTGCCGGAGATGGAAAATTATTGTCGAGAGACAAAACGGCGTGGCACACGAAATTTGCATTAAAGAGGCACATTTTTGTTGTTAGCGATACATACTAGCAATTAGTATACGTCAAATCCTGAGAGATATCTTAATCTGACAAAGGTGCGCGCATGCCACGTCGGAGATTATGTGAATTTTCACCGGTGCGCCTTAATGGAATTTGTGGGTGTACGTTTGTACGCAAAGGGATTCGTTTCATCTCTTGGGTCGGAATTAAATTGGATCTAAATTACGCGTACGTGACTGCGTGCTCAGGATTACTTGATTCTCAAACCCGCGGATCTTGTTATTTATATAATTGACAAATGCACGTGCGGCGAAATAATGTTTCTATCATATTGGTCCATTGTAGCTGTAATACACGTCGATCAACTTTTGCGGTTCCGCGCGCGTTTTCAAACGAATATATAGCGCGTGAATTCACGTACATGTCAACAAATATATCGCGCGTTAACGACGGCACTTGTCATAGGTGATCCTCATTTGATTTTTCCGCGTCGTTCTGTCGTCGTGACGGAGCGCGTTAAATGTCCGTTGCAGTTTAATCTAATTACACGTGCGCTGCCGCCGCCGCCGCTGCGAACTTTTGGTACATTGAAAACATATCCGGACCTGTCACGGGAAAACAGTTCGCAGCGGAATAACGTCCGTTGCAGTCGAATCGAACAAATGCGGTCTAATAACGCATTTAGCGCAAAATTCACCGCTCATTTTCGTTCGTAAATATCGCTTTAAATCGCCCGATCAGGCGAGAGGAAAACGCTTTCATTCCGCGAACCGGAAGTTTGCGCGCATATCGCTCGTGAATTGAAAGTTGCATTTGCGTGAATTTATCGCAACGAGACTAGCAATACGCGAGGTACAGAATTTCCGGCAATAGCTTTAATGCCACGGTAAAGCCTTTGATTGCGGCTTTTTGTCAAGAAAAAAAATGGAATGAGCAATTTAATGGAATATGCATCTCCTTTTTTTTGCTAATTTGCTTTAGAAAAATTTCAAACATTTTTGTTTAATCTTTTTCTTCATCGTTGGAGTATTCGATCAGGAAAAATCTTTAATAAAAGCGAGATAGCGGAAAATTGCGTAAATAAAAAGCTGACGTGTCAAATCGCGAAATGTCCGTCACGACCGGTAAAAGTTTTGATTACTCTTTATGTTTGTTTTCATTTCGCGAAATTTAAGCATATAGATAATTGAAATTTTCACTCGAATGATTCAGCGCGTCGCTTTGCAAAATGTAATTTTCTCCACATTATATATAATTTTCTCTCTCTCTCTCTTTTGTTGCTATATTATATATGTTCGTTAATAATAACGAAAATTAATAAACTGATCAAATTAAACAAAAGCCGCGTGCGCTTTAGAGAAGTAATATTTTACGAAATTATTACGACGCACACACCGATCACGTTTATTTCACTTTGATATTTATGTACAGATAGATGTAATTATATGGGAATAACAAACAATGCAGTTTTTTGAGACAAACATGAACGAAATTTTATACACATATTTTTATCTTTCAAAAGTGTTTATTTCTAGTTCAAAAATATTTATTTCTAGTTTAAACATTATTAAGCCGATTTCTTCCTTTAAGAAAGGAAGAGAGAGAGAGAAACGTAAAGCACTAAATTTTTACTCAAAAACAGAAATTTCTCTCAGCTTGTATTATATATAGATTACATTCGTATAAGACTAAATCAGAATTCTATTCGCGCAAGTTCTCAATTACATTGTTCGGTAATCTCGACCCACATATCGAACATGCAAAGTGGTCAGATCAATATATGCGGAGACACGATCGAGTCGACAGTATCAGCTGTCTCTTCGACCACTTCCTCAACAAGATCATTCTCTCTCTCTCTCCCTCTCTCTCATGTCGGTTCTGTAAAGCAAACTGATCAATTATCTCTTGTCTCCATCGCGCTATTAGTTAACACAGAGAGATTTAGTGCGTCATCCATCAAATGGAATGGCCTAGAAGATATTAGATGAATTTGTAATTGCGACTCAACTAGTAAGACATTAATTTAGAACCTATAGCTTCTCTCTCTTTCTTCATAGTTTTTTCAAATATTATTAAAGTACGATTAATATTAAGAAAATATAAAGATATTTTTATTTTTTAATAAAATTCGAGTACACGTGTACATGTGTGTTGTACTTGTGACGTACAACACGCATTCGCAACGTGTGCAATGCAACGTAAGCCGGAAATCGACAATAACATGTACAATGATAGTGCACAAAAAAAAAAAAAAAAAAAAAAAAAAAAAAAAAAAAAAAAAAAAAAAAAAAAAAAAAAAAACAAGAGGAAACACTCGATTGATGCGAGGCCGCGCGCGATTCCAGGATATATCCTCGGGACGAGAAGTCATCACCGTTTGGATTCCCACTGTTTGTCAACGCAAAAGCGCATCCATATTCATACCTACCCAACGCCCGCGCAGTACACGTGTCGACGAAAGACGAAGCGCGACACGGTCAGAATGAATTGTTGTGTTTATCTGTACATGGACAGATCATCAGAAGACGGAAATTGCGGCTGTGATCGGAAGGGGAAAAACCGGATTGGAAAATAATGGATTAAGAGTAAAGTATGGAAAAGAAAATACCGAAGTCAACAGCGCGAAAATTCTCATTACTAAACGGTTTCCCTGTCTTTTTGTTTTTTTCCTCTTTCTCTCTTTTTCTTATTCTCGCACTATCGTTTTTTGCGAGGATGACGGAAAATAAATTAGAGAAGCGCGAGGTATATCGAATTTAATTAGTCACCGTTTTTCTTTTCGCCTCGAGCATGTGCTCGAATCAAGCGAAGTTTATTGGCGAATTTGTCAACCGTGCGGATTTATTTCGAGTTTTACCGCTGGATTTTTTTTTTTTTTTTATCGCCGATTCGCGCATGACCGAACGCCAACGGGGACGATGCTTCTCGTTGTTGTAACGGCTTCGAAATTCACCACAAATACCATTGACATGTCGGGCACGCGCGACATTTCCGCACGTGTTGTTTAAAGAAAAAAAAAAAGAACAATTTGTCACGTATTTCAACTTCGTAGTTCTCTAGGGCTTTTCAACTGTTGTTAGTTTCTCTTAACGCGTATGAATGCGTTTGCTTTGCGGTTTCTCTTTTTTTTTCAAATGGTGCAATATTCAGTTCTCAACAAAATTTTGCAATATTTTCATCAATTTTTTCTCTTTTTTATTTAAAAAACAATATTTACACAAATAAAATGAATGCAACACCTTGTGTAAAGTTGCCTTTTTGTCATGCCAACAAAGTGTCGGTGTATTTTGCCCAACGTTGAAGTATCTAATCGCATTTACGTGTCGTTCCTTTATATAATATATACACGAGATCCTGTACAACGCGATCCTTCAAATCCAAGTCGACCACGGGTGCGGGGCCATTAATAAAATTGACCACGCGCCAGTAGTCCCCTTCGCAAAGGGCGTCGGTAGCGTCCATGCGAGAGATAAAGAGAGCCCCGGGACCGTAGAATAGACGGGAGAGAAAAAAGCGTCGGAGGGAGAATCGCGACGAGATCGAGCGCCGCGCGAGGGCGAATAGACACAAAGGCGAACGAACATATGTCTTCGGAACGTGCTACAAAACACATCGGGAAGGTGTATACAACGGCGCTATTTTCCTTATATATATATATCGAAAGATATCCTTTCGGCGTTCGAAAATGCAAGGGCGTTTTCGAAAAACTCCGCCTTGTCGATGTGTAACACAGGCGTTAAACTGATCCGAAACTTCCTTACAGCGAGACTTTCGTCAACGGCAATAGGCGTCGCGCGAAGTTAACGTTCTGGAAAATTGCCAGGTTAGCCATGTTATTGGAAACTCGCCGAGAGATATACGGGCGGTTTATAACTGCTAGTGAAGTTCTTTTCTCTCTTTTTCTCTCTCGTCTCTCTCTTTCTCTCTCTTCTCTTCGATACATACTTCAGACAAGTCGGCTTTACGACGACCTATTAAGCTTTCAGACACGCAATCGCGGTTGCCAGGGCTTGACGCGCTTTGCCGAGCTAGTTCACGTGTTCATGTGCGGGCGGCGATAATGCGATGGAGGCGGGATCAGGAATAGTTCGGAATCACGACGGCAATCAAACGACGTAGGTTGTTATTGTATACATTCGTGCATTTTCTTGATTCTCACTTCGAGGCTACGTAACTTAGTCGGGGAGAGTCCGCGACGAGAATTGTTTGCAAAACGAGTCGAAAAAACGTCGTACGAAATATCGGATCGTTACTGAGGAGACTTTTTTTTTGTCTCTTGCGAAGAAACGAAAAATTGTCAAACGGTCTAACGGAATATGCGGTAATCGCGAGAGAATATGTATGAATTAAATAACAGAATTAAACTTGGGAACGAATTCGTCGGCCCGTTTGCCGCGAGTGTTTCACAGAAAATTGCGCTCGAATAATTTATCGACATGCAGGACTTACAAGTGTTCCTGACGGGGTATTCCTCTTTTCGTAAGTCTAGACATTAGAAGAGTTATACGAGCCGTCACTCCTCGACGCGCACACACGGGAGGCCTAACTTATGAATACACGACGGCTTGAGCGGGTTTAATTAAACAAGAGAGAACAATGCGTCACGATGTGCCGCAGGAACATAGTCAACGCCGGGGAGTTCGCAAGTATATACATTTAATTGAAACCGCGTAATGAGAGAACGAGAGTCGTGATAGAGCGACTTAATTAGAGACAATTTCTCTTTAATTGTCATTTCTCCTTGCTCTCACGAGATCTTTACGGCTAAGATTTATCTCGTCTCATCTATCTCGCAACATATTCAATTAGCTCCCCCTTTTTTTCGCGTTACTCTTGTTAAAAAATAAGATATTCTTTTTTTTCATAAGAATGGACATATTTTTTATTTTTGAAAAAAAAGAAAACAGATAATCTCATATTTTTATTATAATCACATGTGTAATTAATGTAGATTTCTACTTGTTTTACATGAAAGTATTTCGGCCACACACGCAAATAAAATCATTTGAAATAACCCGCGTTAATCTCGAGGAAATCAATTTCCGCGCGCGAGTCATTCAAAGTAAGCTGATTAGCTAAGTTCATCAAAGTTACACGGTAATACGCACATGAGACGTTTAATGAACCGTCGTTTCGCCGCGGTTAGACACTTAAATCAGCTGAGTGCCTGTCGGCTGGGCTCTTTTTCCTATGCGGACGAAAGGGGGAGCGAAATCCCCCGATATGACAGCAGAATCGATCCCATCGAGCTGTATATTCCACGAAACATTAAATCACATGGCTCAGCGAGCTGCCATCGGCAATATGCTACTTGTTTACTAAATCACTTCTCATTGACTACTCCACCAGACAAATAACCGCCGACAATAATAAGGGACACTTGATTGTGCATCAAAGCCGAAGACGCGTGGCTATTCGGCCATCGAGCGTGCGTGCGTGTGTATGTGTGCTGCTGATCATGCACAATATCATGCAAGCGTCATGCAAACACACACACATACACACACGCGTATAATATCGAATAAATATGTAGAATTGTACGAGTGGATGTATTTAAGCAATTGTGTGTGTGTGTGAAAATGGTTAGTACGCATCATCCCACGGGAAGCGATGATCTTAACTATTCAACGTTGGCTTCAATCGATCCCACGAGCGGTTCTTCCGTTTTTACATAGCGCGTTTGTTCTTCAGAAATATGAAATTATACACTTAACGCGATAATCTTCAGGACAAGAGAGAGATAGAGAAAGAGAGACAGAGAGAGAGAATATGTCGCAAAATTATCGCGAGCGCGGTATTAAATAGCGGGAATTGTTCAGCTTTTGCTTGTTCGTCCCTCTGCCGCGTTCTAATTCGATTCAATTCCGCGCCGGTAACGCTCTCGAGCGTTTTAAAGCTAATGTTAATTACTTAAGAGCATTGAAGTCATGAATACCTCATTGTCGTATTATATTCTGTCGTTAAAACGCGCACAACTCGAAGTCTAACTTTAGCGTAAACGAGCAACGACATTAGTCTGCGAATTACTCGCAAATGGAGAGTAAAGTACATATTTGTGCGATATGAAAGTTGGACAATTCCGTGCGCCGTAAAAAAAAAAAAAAAGAAAAAAGAAATAACGCAGAGTCATATCTAAAGCTCTTCATTGCACACAATCCGTGAAGAGCGACACTTTGTACGTTCAACCTTCCCGGCACTTTTATTACACACAAATCTGTGAAATATTTTTTTTTAACATTCTTCCGTGATTTAATTGTAGATAGACGAATGACGCGCGCGCGCTCGCGCACGATTGGACCGCAGCAGCCGACGTATATATCCACGCTATTGATTGGCGACGAGATCTGCATGACAGTGGCCCAAATGTCGCCCGGGCGACATATGATGTCCGACCAATTTCGAAGTCAACAATAAGAGAAACTCCGGGAACGCAACTCGACGGGATCGTTCGCAACTGTTACGTGCGACGGAGGAATGAGTATGCGGAAATCGTCGAGAAAACGTGCCCAATCATTAATACAAATTTGTCGTTATACGGCCGGCTCACACAAATGAGATCGATGACGATTTCATTTCCGTTCGACGTGTCCAACGGTCTCCAACGCGCGTTCGTCATCGCATTCATCGCACAGCCGCCGCCGCGCCAAGAAAGATATCGAGTATCATTAACTTTTTTCTCGCGTGTCATCGACATCTCTCGTGTGTAAACATCGGCTTTTTTTTGTTACGTGAGGAAAAAAAAACATGCTCTTCGGAATTATTGAACCATAACGCGTTGTAGTTGGTAGTCTCGATTGTCTGTTTTTTTTTCGCGGAGCTTTCCACTCTTCGCATTCGCAGGGGAACTACATTCGATTTCGTCCGATATAAATAAATTTCGTATTTGCAGGTAACAATTCAATTTGTTCTTTCGAATAATGTCATTTGAGAATTACGTCGGCGTATCTTGCCGTAGGTTGCACGTTGTACGTTCGAATAACGGAGGCAAACATACATCGCGATACACTCGAAGTAATTAAAACAGACAGTACTTCACCCTCCGGTAACTGACCGGTAAACATTTTCGGATAAGGGAGAGAGGAGGGAAAGGAGGCAGGGAGGATGAATGACTATTGCGTTGCGCGTGATGCATTATTCGCGTGACTGTGTGTACGTATTTCAATAATGCAAACAGGCGATGTGAAGCGCATATCGCGTGCTAATGTTACCCACATTAAAGCGTGCAAAACGAGTATTGAACCCCTCCGGATCGTGCTTGTTTCGCGGTATCTAGTACCGATGCGCACCGATATGTAACGCGCATTAAACGCGCGCCGTTGCGTTTGAGACCGACTCGGAGCCATGACGAGCGCGCACGTGCGCCCTATATAAAGGGTGGGCGAACGAAAAAGAAAATCAAAAGAGAGAGAAAAAGAGATAGATAGATACTGTAATCTATGGGGATGGAACCCCCTTCTGGTACACAGAGATGTAAACGTTAAAAATAATAAGCTAATAAACACTGGTCCGGACAAATAAAGATTTAACATCGTGAGATGCAAACAAGAAAATTGATACACGACACAAAATAAAAAAAGAAATAAAAACGTATGCGCTGCATAATTACGTGTCAAATGTCGATGTAAAAGATTGCGAAAACTAGCCAAAATAGCTGCGGAGAGGATGGACGGAGAGAAGGGAAATGTGTGTATGTGTGAGACTCTGGTGATGTTGGGGCGTGTTAAGTCGACCTCTGTGGGATTACGTCGACTCGCGTTACGAGACTTGTTTCATATTCCAATCTCGACTGCCGTACGCTACATCGTTGAGAACTGCCTTCAAACTGTCGCAACTGTTAGCCGAATTTCACAGCGAGGTGGCGTGTTACGTGCAGCTTCGATTAGTTCAACTGAGAAGCAGCGTTTCATTGGCCGCGTTTCAGCCGAACCGAGCGCTTAACAAGCGCGTTTTGCTTGTCGAGTATTTACTTTCGTATTTTCAATAAATCCGAAGGAAGTGGTGGAATTACAAGTAATAAGCGCAAAACGCTAAAATCCGCTTTTCACCTCGACTGATCGAAGCTGCAGCGCGTCGTATGCAGCTTCGGCATCGCTCGGAAACCAAACTCTTTAGACTGACTTTTCCTCCCGTCGAGAAGTCCTCCCCTCCGCACACACGTACATTCAGTTGCCACACGCGATTTCAGTTCCGCGAAATCGAAGCGAATCAATTTGACTAGTTAACGCGATAAGTACCGCGCGCGCGCGTTGCGTTGGAAAATTTTCATTTTTTTTTCACGTTGGAAACAAACAGGGTTTATACTATTTTATTACGCATTACGATACAAATGTTTAAATTGCTCTTTATTAAGCAATATTGCGTTCCATACAGTTATCGCCGTGTTATACTTGCGAATTTCGTTTCTCGCTGTGTCTCTTTGTCATCGTTACGCTAACGAAGAGACTGCTCGTTGTGCGTGAGAAAATTTGCTGTATTGCTAGAGAAGAGATTTTCTAAAATCAAGATAAAAAGCGCGCCCGTCATTTTGTCGGCTAAATGAACGTTCGCAGCAGGACGACACGACGTTTATTCGTCGCGCGCGAAATTGTCTAAAAGATACGCCGGCCAGTGTTCCTTCTGGTTTGTCTCCCGAGAGACAACGCGCGATATACTTTCCTCAGTATTATGAGCAGTCGGTTCTCGAAATCGGCACAATAACAATTTCGACGACAGGATTTCGACGTGCCGCGAATATACGAGTGTCGTACAATCGGTCGTGGTCTTTTCCCGAGGCGGGCGAGCTTTAGGGTCGCGAAACAGATATTGCACTCGCCGGGAACGTGTTCGGCTCGCGCGTATTTGTTTCGCGTCCCACACCGCTCTGTGAACACACTACGACGGATTGTGCGGATTCCACGTGCGCCGGGGATGTGCAGGTGCGCGTGGAAAATACAAAGGGAGGGGGAGAGGATGATCGTCGGGTGTCGTCCCGTGCCGAATTGCACTCGCGTGCGCAGTTTAATTAAGAATTAACCCGGCAATCTCCCGTCCATTATGAAATAGGGATCTCCGGATCAGACAGGACATTTCTCGTTACACAAGATCGGAAACGATAAATGGAAATAAACGTTACCTCGGCGACGTCATAAGATCAGACGTTATGGGAGCACGAACAAAAACTTTGCAATTTTAGAACAGCAACGAAAACACGCGTAGCTAAAGAATGTCTGCAACTTTCGGATTTATAGAAATATTATTTTGCGATACAAGTGTGTGTAAAATTTTCAATGTTATATAAACTAATATTATTATTGTCTCTGTATGTATAGAAGCAAATGGTAATATACATCTAAAAACGTTTGCACACAACACGTCCAAGTCGAGTCATTCGCGCGCTAAATCATTATTTGCGAGTTATATCAACAGTTGGGACCGCGAGATATTGAAAATGAATACGTACGTATTATTGGCACGAAGTTCGAAGCTATGGATCGCGATATATTCCCACCGATTGGCAGTATATATACCTCTTCCAAACAGACCTGATTACTTGTTCCGATTCCTCAAGTAACTATATTCGACTTAATTTCAGTCCGGAGAGTCGAGTTTCCTCCGAGTTTACCTCGTAATGTCAGTTTGTGCGCCTCGAATGGATTGCCAGACAATTACGCGAGATCTCCGGTTCTATTGCGCGGAGAACGGGAAAGACAAATCAAAGGAGCCTGATTGTATTTCGTACATTACATCGGAGAACGAACTTTTGTTTGCTTTGTATTTTTTATAAAAAAAAAAAAAAAAAAAAAAAAAAAAAAATATCGTTATATCAACCAAATAAATGATACAAGCGCAGCTCGATATTGCGACGCAATAGTAAATAATTGATCAAATTGCGCAAATTTTATATATATATATAAAATTATATATATATATAATTTTATTTGCACATATATATATGTATAATTTTATTTGCGCAATTATATATAACAACTTAATAACATAAAAATAAATTAATTACTTAATAATCTCAAATAGATCGACTTTGTAATATTGATAATTAAAGAGAGAGAGAGAGAACAGAGTACATACACATAACTTACATAACATCGAGGAGAATCGAATATTCTCTCTCGCGTTAGTTATTCTCTTTCTCAGTGCGTCAGTACAATACTCGGTCTAGTAGATATAGATATTATACACGAGTGTACACATGGTGAGTATCTTCTAATGCCGTAATAGCAGTGATCAACATTATTCCGACGTTTGCCATCCATTTGTGCGAACATTCGGGTACGCCGTTATTGGTTGTTCGATTAGATCTTCCATTCTCCGCGCTAAATGTAAATTTACCCCCACAATCTGATCTTAACTATGTACGTACACACAAGAGAAACTGGAACTATCCCCAAACTATATTAGTTCGCAACACGCGGGACTTCCACGTGGGGCAACATGAACGTACCGACCACGAATCGCGTATAAAATTTAGCGTTCGGTTAACTATTCCAAAAGTCTCGAGATATCGATTTTACTCATTATGCATCAGCGAGGATCGGAGAGACGAAGCGCGCGCCAATGCGTTGTGAATGATTAAAAATCTCGGCGGTATCTCTCGCGCGCGTCGTTTGCACACGTGTGCCGGCCCGCGCGAGATGATAGAATACATTACAATTACACGTCATGTATTTGCGATATCCTCTCGCGAAATTCATTAACCGTTCTCGCCTCATCATCCGTGCGCTCTTGCGCTTCCTCCTCTTGAGGAGACAGCAGTTCTCTCACTGTATCGCGTGACGCGATCGATCGACAATCTCGCGTTCTCCTCGTTGTCGTCGAGGAGGAGCTATAAACGGAAGGATCTTTCATCCGCAGGACCATCAATAACGAGTCCCCGAGTGCGCTATAGGTCCTACGTGCCGGCTCCACCCAGTTTCCACGCTTCGCTGCACTCGCCTAACAAGGCAGGTTCAAGTGCCCATTGTCGGAGTTATGAATACGGGAAACATGTTCGATCCCCACCCCTCGCTGCACTCTCTCTCTCTCTCTTTCTCTCGAGCAGTTACAAAATTATGATATATCGCGCGTCATTCTGACGACGACGCGCGCGCACGTAATACCCGAAAAAAACCCGAAACGGACTCCCAAAAACTTCGGCCTCACCGAAGAGATATCGGAGTATAGTTCCTCCCCTTTCTCTCTTCCACTCTCTTATCCGTCAAACTCTGATTTTGGTAAATCGAACGACAGTGATTGAGTGATGAGAGGAACGAGCTCGTTCGTATATATATACACGCATTATATATAAAAAGAATATATCTCTCGCGCGAAAGAGTTTGCCCTCGGTCTTTTATATTTGGCTAAAAATTAAGCGCGAAAAATATTTGACAAAAAAATTTGCGCGAATTTTCATGACGATTCTTTGGCAACAATCGAGTTGGGACGATGGAAAATATCGCTTTTAATCACGATCGTGCGAATAAATATTTGCGTGGGAGAAACATGTGCACGCGCGCGCGCGCGACAATTGTTGTTGTTGCCACGTACGCTGCGTGTGTACGGATTACTGTATTCTTCGAGCAAAATAAAATAGCTAAACTTTAATTTATTCCGACTGACTTCCAGAGCGCGTTTTACGATTGCGTGCAATCCCCGCTTATCGCCGACGGGAGGGAGGTTGTGCGGCGCATGACAATCGATTTGCACCCGGCGTTACGGCGAGCATTATTACGGTGCCGCACGATAATGCCGCTGTTGGAAATGTATATAGAGTCTAGAATCCGTTCGTACATATACGTACGTATAATAACAACGCCGCGGAGGAAAAAAAATCATCGTCAACAATGGATCCGCCGCGTAACGCTCAAAATGGCGTGTCACGCGTTTATTAAGGCTATAAAATTTCAGAGCGGAACGTGAATGCGACCGCCGACCGCGACCTCGCGGAGAGAGCGCGTCGTTACGGCGCAAATGATACCGAAGTTATTAGCTTCCAAGTCCCGATGAATATGCAGTCTCGGCCGCGAGAGATGAGTTCGCAAATTCTTCCTAATGGCTCGCTCGTTTCTCGATGATTTTATATTAATTTCACAGGTAGCGCGCACGTGTGTGGAATTTCACGTTTCGCGGAACGCACAGAGCGGCGGATTTAAATTGAATTCCAATACGCGCGATGCGTTTGCGCACGGCAAATTAAAAAATTAATACCGTCGAGGGATGCACAATTTTTTTTTTTTTTTACGAAAGATTCGCGAGTTAATAAATTTCTTTGATTAAACGCAATTGTACTCGAGATCTTTCTAATTGGCCTCTCCCGACACGTTTGTGTACCTAATGCATTTTAATCGCCATACCACCGGCATGATAATTATTAGCACCCTATGCGAGATGCATTTGTATCGTAACTTCTCTCTCCCTCTTTCTCTCGCCTTCTCTCGGTTCACAATTGTCGTCAGTCGAATCGCCCTTGTCATGCATTCCAGATGCTTCGGTCCCCCGCGTTGTTTGCACAAGTTGCGCGTCCACTACCCTCTTGTCCCCTTGCTATCTAATTTAATAAACGTCCCCGTGCGCCGAAGGAAACGGCAGGGGTTGCGGTTCGCGTTGCAGGAAGAATGGCGATTCTATTTTGTAGTAGTGTCCTTCTCCTTTTTTTTTACAATCGTCGCGCTCGTCGTTCACGGAATGTTCAATTTGTACATACTTTGAACTTAATGTCGCTCACACTAATGTCTCCCTCGTAACAACGCAACGCCCGAACGCTATCGAATGACGTATAACGATACGGAATTCAATGACACGTTTGATGTGTCGATCGACTCTCTTACTCACGGTGATGCGCATGCACATCTCGCAATTAATTACACCAGGAATTATATCACGCGCGTTAATTAATTCACTCTTTGCATTATATATCATCCAATATGATTAATCGTAATGGCAAATATCACACGGATTAAATATTTTTTCCAAAGAACAGCGCAATAATGGAGGATTCGCTCGATATAGTATTTGTTGAGAGCAAAACGCGCAATTCGCAATTTGTTTATTATATTTTATTATATTTGTGAATTTATTTATTTTATTACAATTGCAAACAAACAAAGATTTCGCATTTGCAATAAAAATATGTTACATGTATCACATCATAGTATAAAAATTATATCATCGCAATATATATTAATATATATTATAAATTTATATGTTACTAATGTTACAATAATGTTATTGCAAAAGTAAAAATTATTTTAATTGTTGTTTTCATAAAATTGCTCGTGTAACTTCTCTTTTAGGATTATTCAGTAATTCTTGCAGTTTGCAGTTTGCTGGATATTTATTATGGTAAATGAAAGTGTGTACCAACGAAAGTTTCATTTTATGTACAATGAAACTTCCACGTTTTGTTATCTCGGTCTGTTATTAGTGTATATACGCGTCATTAGTAGATTCGCGCGGATAACAGAGAGAATTTACTAATATTTTTTAAAAGAGAATTTCGATTTCTCGAACACAAGAGGAGAGAAAGAGAGATATGTGCGATAAAGCTCTCAGGGTAAAACGACGCGTTATCAAGGCGCATAAAACACTCCTTGCACGCGTTTCGCCCGGTTCGCTATCTTTCTGGTACTTTATCGACCGTCTCGATTCTTTATCACCTTTTCTTAAACACCCACGTACATACAAGATCGGTATCGCGCTTTACAACCTCTTTCCCCGCCTGCTTTACAACCCAACTAAAAGTAATCTGAAGTTGTGCATTTTATTCGCATTTTTCTCAATTACATAACATATATTTTTTTTCTTCTATTTCTTCTCGTCATAATTCCGAACATACTTTTACGGGCGCTCTTTATGTTTACGTAAGTTATTTGACTTATTAAAAGAACCGTGAATAATTCGAGTTAAGAAACGCAGTAGTACTTTATCAAAGATGTCGGCGCTACGGAGCACTTTCGCAGACGCGCCAGCAAAAGACTTGCGGAGGAGCGCGCGCTCCCTCGGTTGCCCCGTGGAGCTTAAGAAACTCTGACAAATAAAGATTTATGACTGAGAAAGATCTTGAAACGGGAAAGAAATAGGAAAAAAAAAAATACATTTCGACGCTGGAAAAAAGCATATTATAAGCGCCGTAATCGCTTTTTTTTTCTGTTACGAAACAGAACTTCTGCTATTTTGCGTGCGAGCATAAATAAAACTAGTTGCTGCGCAACAACAATTTACCTAATTATTTCAACATCACGTAAACTTTGCTCGCAGTAATTTTACAACTCGACATGTTTTCTATCTATTATTCGAATAAGACACAGAAAACACAGAGAACTCAGAGAACGGCGACGATGAAAAGTTTTCCAATAAAAAAATTTGTGAAAATTTATGAATTTACACTGTGAAATCCAAGAAAGGGGATATTACATATAATATGTATATTCGCACACATTACCGGCGCAATTTGTTACCAAGGCTTAGTTTTTAACGAGGTCTCTCAGCAAACTCATTTTTGCCGGCACATTTTCTGTTTGCCTCTACATATATCATTTACGCACGCAAAGTTAAAAGAAACATCACACGTCTCCCCGTCGTGGGCGTAAAAAAGAACGCGCACGTGTAACACGGAGAACGTAAATTACTGTTTACCTATGTACTCGGTTTTATTATCGGAAATGATGTATACCAGGCATATGTGGGAGTTCAGAGTAGGCAGTGTGATCGCTACGTGTCGGCGCCTTGTAATAAAATTCGATCGACGCAATATTGTAGAGAGAAAAAGAGCCGCATGAGTAGAAACAGGAAAGTCCTTCGATTACCAGCTTAGTTACTTACGGTATATGTTCTCAATGACCTCACTCTTGACATTTTTCATGTTGTTGTTTTTTTCGTATATTGTTATATTATTTTTTTTTTACTTAAAAAATAGACATTTCTAATAAAGATCTACTTTATAATCATGTGCGTCAACTTTGACACACAAGTTTAATTCTGAACCTGCCGTGACGTTACGATTTGTCGTTGCCGTAAATAATTTATTTCTGGAATCTTGCAACAGTATTATCCATAACAAGACCCGACGCGCGGATTTCGTCTAATAGATTTTGTTTGTTTTCGACACGTTGAACGCATGTGCATTTGTCTGATATTTAAACATCATTGTCTCTATATATTCGGCTTTAATTTCTGAACTGAAGTGTCTGGAAACATAACAATGTTGAATAATTGACAGTTATAAAATTTGTGACAAGAGTAGAATGAAGTTTAAATTTTCCGGTTGATATTCTTCTCTAGCAGCGTGAAGTCTCCCGCGGTTAAAAAATACTTAATATGTGTGAAACCACAACATTAGTGATGGTCGTTTCGTCTTTTGTGATGGCGTCGTCGGACGTGGTATTGTTACTTGACGATTTGTTTCTCGTTAACCTGTGTGTTTCTCGGTCCGAGAAGGCTTCTATACACTGGCTACTCCGATCAGTGGCATTTTAATTTTTCAAAGAACCACCGGATCGCTCTCTCCGGAGGGAATCGATAGAATCGCACTTAAAGCTAACTTTCAAGAGACTTCCTGTCTCTCTTGACTTCTCGACACCCACGACGACGTCCCCCGCAGTTTTTCCGCACTCCAATAGTGATTATAACTCCGCACGATATCCACACGAGGAGAAGCAAAACGCCATTCGCTCGACTTCCATTCAACTAGTTTGGCTCGGATGAATAGGATCGAAAGAGAGGCACTTGCGTCTCGGATTCTCTATTGCCAAGTCAAATCTTCCTCTCTCTCTTCGCCACTCCCGAGAATATCCAAACTATACCTACTCTGTTCTTCTCTTTCTCGTTTTTTTTCTCTCTTTCTTTTTTTTTCTCGTCGAGCGACATTTTATCATTGTGCGAGAGTTCCAATAAGGTCTCCGAACGATTTGAATTTTATGTCGCTTGTATGTTACCCGGGACTCTTCTAGGTTACAGGTACTCCAGATCACAATGCCGATGTCTCGGACACTTGTGAATGAAACTCTCCATACTACGGAGGGTTTGTCCTGCGAGACTCGGGAAAGAAGGAGCGTTCTTACCGACTGGTCAGCGCTACTACGAGGATAATAACGATCTCTCGGGGATTATTGAGTCCGATGGCGATCCCAACAGCACCCCGAGGACCTTTATGCCCAATTTAGGACGCTTCAGACGAACGAGAGAGAGAGAAAGAGAGATTGAGACGGGATTGCTGGAAAATGTATGCAAAAGGATCACCAGGGCGCAACGTGGACACGTGTTTCGCTGAGTCAATGAAAGGTCGCATTCACCAGCCGGAAGTTCGACCGTCGTCCTTTCGCGCGGGTCCTAGCGCGCGGTTATCGATTTCGTATTAGCGCATGTGGAGAGAGCGACAGAATTTCTCATAAATTCACGTCGGACAGACGCGGTATACACAATTTTTTCCCCCGCTCCTGTATTTTTTTTTTTTATCTCGCTCTTATAGTCTCGCGCCCGTTATGTGTGCTTGCTTCATGCTGTCGCCTTTTACGTTCGCACGTAAAAGCTCGGACCTTTTTTTTTTTTATACTTTATTAATAACCCATTAGACTGACGGTCGTGCAGATCGCGAAGCTGGAAGTCGATGCGCCATAAATTCATATTTCACGCGCCATAAATATCAAGTGCCAGCTGACCAAAGAAGTGAAAAAAATTTTTTTACACGCGAATCAAACATTTCTCTTCGCGCGCGACAAATATATGTGTCAGAAGAGCGATTGCGAACGTGATGGACTCCAGTTCGTGTACGTTTTTTTGAACGCGTTTCTCGAAATGACACCACTTTATTTTGGGGGATATTACTTATACCCAAATGTTTCTCTTTCTCTCTAAGTAACAGTTGATAGCAACATTGTGCTATTTATTCACAATCGATATTTACGACCCGTATCGATTTCATATTAAACATGTGTCCTCGATATGGTGCCTTTCCTTGCCGCTTCGACCTTTCCGAGGTCGGTGATTGTGCGATACGTGGGTGTCAGATGCCTGAAAGATCGATTCCCCTCATTTAATTCGTCGTTAGCGGCACGCGGTGCCGATTTATAACGAAGGTTTCTTCAAAGGAGTAAACACAGAGAATATAAGATGTACACGCCTATGAGTAGATCGATTCTTGTCTCTGTAAGTAATTTAGTCTTATAGCATCTTCGCGCGATATGCGATATCTATTTTTAATGCTTGTGTGAAAACGAAGATGAAAGAAAAAATAATAATTTATCTTACGAGAGAGAGAGAGAGAAAGAGAGAGAAAGAGAAAGATGAGTCTTTTCGTGTATAGTTCGTGTAAACGTATTACAGGTATAAAATATTTTGTGCTGAATAATTTACTCTCACGTCCACGTCATTTCCTTGCGTAATAAACGAAGTTCACTTTTGTACGGGAAGCAAAATTGTATTTTATATTCTCTCTCAATAACGCAATTCCGCGTCAATTACATCTTCATCGAGCGCGCTTTCAATTTTCTTCGCCCGCATCAAGGACAAAGATCCGCAACAATCTTTCGCACTTATTTGAAAAACAAAGAAAAATCATCAATTGCGCATTTCGTTTTCCTTTCGTGTATTACACGTCATTCCGAATTCGCCCACATCCGCGAGATTGAAAATGCGGTTGGTGAGGTGCAGCAGCGATTTTATTGGGAGAGAGTACATCATACCTCTTTCTTTCACAACGGAGAAATTTCACGGAAATATCCCCGCGAGGGTTTCGCGAATCGATTTATTCAGCAGCGGGAACGGCGGCGGTAGTACAAAAAGAATGCGGAGATCCTTTTTATGTCGCGCGCGGCAAGAATTTCTTTCACAGGCGACGAAACGATCGTTGTCGGACGAATCGAAAATGTATCGACGGGTTCGTCGCCGTCGTCGGTATACGAGAAGCCTCCATCAATTTCCGTCTTTTGTGACGGGACGATTTCCTCGGCCCCGTGGAATCACGATCGGCTGAGGTGATCGTTAAAATTGTTTTCCTTTGCCGATGGAAATTGCATTACAATGCGAAAACGCCAAGTCGAAAGACGCGTCGCAAAGACACACTCTTATTACGTCGCAATTTACCCTTTGCGCTTAAATGTCACAGCTGTGTGTATGTGAAATTTGCCGTACATACACAACATCATATCGCTTTGATCAGTCGTCAGAAGCGCGTAAGCAGTAACATTTAACGTTTTTATTACACGCAATAATCTCCTCTCTTTCTCTCTCTTAGAATTAAATATTTCTGTAATTTTCATGCGTTACACATATTTTTATAATTAAAATTACAATATAACCCTCTGCTGTTGAAATAAACTCAGCTTTAATTGCTATTGTAAATAACACACAGTAAAAATAAATATATATTTTTGTTTGAAAGTCAAAACTGTAAAACGCGAGAGGAGAGAGAGAGAGAGAGGAATTTTCTGCGTTTTGTGTAAAAACCAGATGTGATTCACTGTGGGTTCCGCAAACGGAATATTTCTTGTTCTCTTTAACTATGGATTTTTGTCGGATACATAGTCGACGCTGAGCACGTAAGTGAGATAAAGGTCTTTCGCGGTGAAACGCCGGGACGTTTCCTCCACGAAGGAAACGATCCGCTTTAAAGATGCCTTCGGCCATGAGTTTTCTTTTTTTTTTTTTTTTTTTTTTTGAGCCGATAATAACGTTTTGCAAATTGCAATAACGAGCGATGCTTGTGCAATAAAAATTTTTTTAAGCAGAACGCAAAATTCTTTCGCCGACCACACGGATTTCGAACACTGTTGTTAATTTTTGATGCAAGAATTCTGCGCAACATATAGTTTAATATAGTTTACGGTTAGAAACCGATGTAAAAATAAAAAAGGTAAACCCCGTTTTAACAGCAATCTTGCTGAAATAAATATCAGCTTATAGCGTTAAAATCTTAACTTAAACTCCGTCTTTTATTAGATGGAACAGCAAATGAAACAATTGAGCTTTAACTAACTTTAACTGTAATGTTTACGGAGGAACGGAGGAGGGCTTAATGCGTTAACTTGACCGACAGATACGATCCGTTTCCGCAAACAGATGGGAAGTTGCGAAAATCTCATGTACAGAGCGATAAGAGTTTCGGCGATTTATGGCGCAAGATAAATAATCCACGATGTTGTACATCCGGTGTATCTAGAGATAAGAAGAAGTAAATCGTGTGCGCGCGAAACGTGGAATTTAAAAAGGACACGTGGATTTATAAGATTTGTGTCAAAAAGAAGGTTGCTCTTTCGTGGTTGCGCGAGCTAAACTTACGTGGTTATAAATTTAGCGACGTCGCTTGCGCGCGAAAAAATTTCCAACGTGAAAATCAAATTACAAAACTAAATGTACTCGCTAACTTTCTTTTTTTTTTTTCGCACCTGCAAATTTATCTCATCAACTTTCCTGGTCGACGCTAAACATCTTGATATATTCAAGTAGCGTAATTTTTTCTACATGTAAAAAATCACGTAATTAAAATTTCCAATATAGCATATATATAAAACTATCTTTAAAAATTCTTTTTTCTAGTTTTGCAAATATATTTCTACCTTAGTTTTTTTTAATTAAATAAAATGTTTACAAATCCAAATGTGAAACGATCAAAAATATTAATATGTTCGGCATATCTGCGTGTGAACTTATCTTTGCGTGCAAATAATGTGTGTCATTCGTATTGCTCGCATTAATTGATTATTGGTATCGATATTTCATAATTAGCGGAATAAAATGTGAATGAAAGCGCGCTTCATTACTACGTTTACGTGTGCCTTGCGGTAATGAATTACAAGCATATATCTATATATATATATATATATATCTTTTTCTCTCTCTCCACGTATCTCAATTATCAGCTTTAGCCAAGTATTAGTTTATCAATACGAACGCAAAGCGAATCTTTCCGCATTTCCTCGCGCAATTGTAATTCTGTTCTGCAATTACTTAAATTCTGTTCTAATTGCAAATCCACGACCCATGATTCCATTATTGCATTGCATGTATTCAAGCGGTTATCGTTTACTGCAATTGGTCGCAGCGCTTGCACACAAAATGGTGTTGATTAAAATACATGTTTTTGCAACGCAAGAGAAACACTCGACAGCTGATTAAACGACAATCAAAAAATATTTCTATAATTCTGAATAGGGAGATTATTAAATTTCGCATCAAACATAAATGTAATTTTACGCGCGCCAGATATAATGATGAATAATAAATAAAATATGTGCTAACTTTGAAACTCTCTCTGCAGTGAATAAACGAGATCCGAATTAGATTTATATGTAGATTTGAGACGGAACGCGCGAACACGTCCGACTGTGGTTTTTGACACAAAACGCGAAGAGAAGCCACTATAAAAAGTAGGTACAGAGAGGCGAGAAGGAAAAAAAAAACGAAGAAAAGCGGGAACGCTCACCCGTTGGAGTTTTTTTTTCCAGCAAATTTTGTTTGGTTTTGCATTTCGCGCGGCTGGTTTTCTAAAACGACCGCGCGAGAACGAGCCGCGGACGGCGTGTAGTAACAAGGTTTGTGCATTTCGTCGGGCTTCCCTTGTGCACGGTTGGTTGCGCCGACGATGATGGAAAACACACGAGGAAACATTCGCTCCGTTTACGGGGCGCGTTTCTCCTCGAACGAAGAGGCGTGAAATCCTCAACGTGCTTGTCGAAGATCCTCGAGAGGATCCACCATGTCGAATCCCGACGGTGAGAGGGGCTATACACGCCGGACAAATCGTTCCGACTCTGACGCGGGAAATCGGCGTGGAACAAGGCAGCTGCCGCTCACACACGACTTTTGCGGATTCACGCGGCTTTCGAAAGAACAATTTTTTTTTCTTTCAGCAGTCGTGGTTTACCCCAAAGAGTTGCGCGACGCTTGTTGCGACCGCATTCAGAAGTTCGAGAAACGTTCGTAAAAATACAATCGTTGAAAAACGTCGCATTTTAAATCAACAAGCCCTTAAAACGTTCTCTTGAGGATTTCAGTTATATCTTGAGGGAGAGGAGAATAACAATTTCCTTATACATAACAAACATTTGGAACCAACATTTTGAAACATTTTAGAAACCAACTGGCAGATCCGCTCGCTAAGAGGTTACTTTCATAATAATAAATAAGAGAAGCTCGCGCAACACATCTCGAAAAATCTCGAGACTACCCACCTTTCCCGAGCATTCAGTTTACCGCTTGTTAAAGAAATGCGAGTAAAGAGAAATCGCGTTTGCCTGGTTGAAAAATGCTTTCATTCAAACTCCGAGGATGGTGCTCGAGAAAAGTGTACGGGATATATGTATACTACGCGCGCGCGATCTATTCTACTCGTTTGAGAAGCCGGCGAAACTTTTATTGCGCATACATTCCGCCGCCGGCGAAATAAAATTCCTCGAGAAAATACCGATTCCTCGCGCTTCTAGTTATATCCGTTCTCTACTTACGCCGAAGTCATTTGCGCGTTTATTTCCGCGTCCTTCCGAATCCAATGATGAATCCCGAAGAGAAGAGAATATCGCGCGTATATTCCACGGAGAGGTGAGGAAAGGAGGAAGGAGAGTTCAGGAGGAGAACAAACTTGTTTTCGTTCCGTTGGAGCACGCACTTCGGTCCACCAATTTGTCAGAGAATTGAGCGAGACAGCGCGGCACCGACAAAGCAGAAATATGGTCGGAAAGTTCTCGCATTGTGGCGAATACACACGTATATACACGACGTGTGTTCGAAAGAAAAACGCGCGAAGAGAGGGAAAGAATATTGAACTTTGAGGAAATCTAGAGAGGCAGCAAAAATTTTCGAATAGCCAGACGGTTCTGGCTCTGGTGAGACGACGCTTACACCTGGTGCCTACCTGAGCACCGCGAGGCGTGACGTAATTTACGCCGGGAGCGGGTAGCTCCTCTCTTGACCCTCTACGACCCTCTTCTTCATTAACGCGGCCCGATGGGTCGCACTCTGACAAATTGTTGAGTTATATGTTGAGGTACGAAACGGTAGTCCGAGCAGAGCGGGAAAAACTTGATACCGGTGGTCTGCACGTTTGAGAGATCTTAATATATGATTATATACACGTCTATTACCCAAATGTTTTTTAAACTTTTTCAAATTGATATCCGAATTTGTCGGAAAATCCATCGATAGTTACGAGAAAAACTTCATTGCTGGTGATCTGTTATACGTTTTTGAAGATCTTAATACAGTTTATATATATATGACACACATCTATCACCTTTTTTTTTAAAGATGTTTTACTTTTTCAAACTGATAACGATATTCTAAATTTATTGGGAAATCCATCAATCGACAGTTTCGCGACGTTTTCGTAAGCGGTTTCTCAACTTTCTCGGGCGAGTGAAGAGCGTTTTTCGCGCGATGACTTGAGAGTAATATAACGAGAAGATAAAGCGACGGTGCTTTGTCATCCCGGGACGGGATTCATTTGGCTTAATTCTCAAAGGAAAGTACTGATGACTCTCACGCCTCCGATTCCAGGATAAGAATTTGTCGTCGGGCGTCTACGCGCCACGACGGTCGATAAATCCTCGTTTCTAATCCGACTGACCGTCTCTTCGCGCACCTGTGCGCAGAAATCCGTAAACCTAGAATTATGGCCGGCCGGAATCGTCGGCTTTTACTGCACGGTCGTAATGCCGATCCATCGTCGGCTTTTACCACCGTTAATTACTCGCATGCAAACGAAACCACAGCGACATGATACGGAATTAATGAGCTCGTCCTTTCATTACGAAAATTTAGTTAAGTGACATTTGGGGGAATGATAGCGCAACAACCTCGTTACAACTGTCATGTGAATACGCTTTTACGTAATGTGTATATTTTATAAATTGCGTTTCAAATAATAAAAGTTTTATTCGAACATATTCGTCTTGTGACAACATGTATGACATGTTTGCGATTAACGCAGAGCAAAAACATATTTTTTATAATAACATTATGAAAAATAAGAAGCTTAGAGAGAGAGAGAGAGAGAGAGATAAAAAATAATGGAACTACGACAGCGTATGAAAGGGAAAAAGATAAATGTTGCTATTTTTCCGGAAACAGGTGCGAAAGTTGAAACGAAAAACGCCCGTTGAAATTTAAATTGAGCCAACAGAAATGAGCGGGATTGTACATTAAATTAAACAAATCTTTAGAGACGGCGGTGTGACTAAAACAATCTCGACATCGCGAAACCTTGTTAAAGTTAAAGTCACGGGACATTTGCTCTTTCGAACTCGCATACAATAGACGAGCTTAATCCCCGGATTCCGTACTAAACTCTTCTTCCGTAACTTACTACGTCGTGCGGAATCGAGGAGAGCACCGCGACATGCAAACTGGCGCGCGGCCAGATTGATTGACGAGCCAATTAGAAAATTTACGAGTCAACCGTGAAGGTACTTGCGATCGAGAATAGATCGTTTCTCGACCCGCTTATTAATTTACGTTCCCGCGCCGGAAGAGAATCTCGGTCGGGAGAAGAGAAAGAGAGAAAGAGGACAGGGTCGTGTGTGTGCCGAGCAAAGAACATCGAGTTCCCGATGGTATCTTTATATTGCATTATTGCATTAAGCACTTCTGCACACAGCGAAGGGTACGCATCGCGCCGGGTCCAACAATGAGGGCACCCACGGGAGCCCCCGGTGAATCCTACGGACGCGGCCGCGTATTATAAGCCGCGCGCACAATAGGCGGGTTCGATCAAACACACGCAACTTGCACAGAAAATCTTCTTGTCGACGATACACACTTCGGATACTTTTGCGCGAGCGGGACACAATACGCGATCGTATCGTTACCGTGCCGTGTCCTAACGTCGTGCATCGGTCGCGCGTCATTTGCGCGCGCGCGTGAGGAAAAAATTATTATTGCAGCCAAAAAAAGACGTTGTAAAACAAATGCAAATAACTTGCGATTGCCAATTACTTTTCTTTTTCTCTGTCAGCATGTTAGTTCTTTTTACAATCATGTAAAAGTCATATCCGAGACGAATTCGTGAGAAAATCGATTGCGCGAGTTTCTATCGAGCGTCTTCCGCGCTCAATACGCACCACCCAATGCACGTCGGGTTTTGCATAACATATATAACAGACGTTTCACAAAATATAATGTATATATATATCGTTTACCCCGAGGCGATCATCTTTTACTCTCTCCTCTCTCTTCTTATGTACTCAAGAAATATTATAACCGTGTAGCCCCACGGGTGAATGCCATAACTGCTGATCTCTGTTTGGTTACGGAACTAGTCGAGCAGGTCGGGTTTCACCCGTTTTTAACGAGCCATTAAACGGTACTTCGCCCGTTTCATGAGAATCGTTGCTTCGGCTACCGAATTTATGATCCACGTGAACGCCCGTTAAAATAAATCACCGCAGCTGCTTTTATTTTCGAATATTATCGTCGGATAAGCTAAATTCCGCTAAAAAAAAATTCCTGCTCAGACATACAATGATGTAATTGGTTGCAATTCCACATGTGAGTTTGCGAAAATAAAAAAAAAAAAAAAAAAAAAATAGATATCGACACGTACCTATCTTCTGATTTCGACACACCACTCTACGTAAATAAATATGTGCACATGTGTTATTTCCTATTTTACTGTTAAACGAACGATGTCGTTCTGTTGCAGCGCTTCTTTTATGACGGCAATATCAAGATATCACGTTTATAATCAATAAATGTCATTTTCTCTCTACGAGGATATCTTGAATTTTGCTGACGCGTAAAATACGGGTCAAAATTCACACAGTGCAACATCCAAATTGTATAAATGTACATTTACAATATGTTGCACGTGTCATGTGAATGTCAATTATTTGCCTGTATTAATATTAACATGTGTTTGCAAAAGCTCTGCAATATTTAAGCACAAAATTGATTTCGAAATTTGCGCCGCGAGTTTGTGAATGTTATTCGATACTGTTTTTCTCACGTAGAATCGAGTTATCGAGTTATCGAGTTTATACTTCACTATTGAATACCGCAGAAAAGTTGATAAAATCGTTTTCATGTTTCCGAGACTGTTACAACGCAAAAATATGAAAGAAAGAGAGAGAGAGAAAAAGAAAGTCAAAGAGAGATTCTTTTTTAATTTCTCCCAGAGTCATATCTTGCTGTACGTGAGCGATTTCAAAACTTTTTGCTTTTCGATGTTTGCGTCTTTTAGACGACGATCGCTCGCGTTATTTCACGTAATTTCTCTCTCTCTCTCTCTCATGAGAGACGACGACTCCTGAGAGACGGCGAATTATTTCTAAGCGAATTTTACGCGCGCAACGTTTGGAGATTCCATTTGCGACGAGAGGAAAGTCAAATGAACGAAGTCGTGCGTGAAAACAGACTACAAAATAGTTTTCTAACGTTCTACGTCGTTCCCCGTATCTTTGCTTTTCTAAACATTTCGTATAATGAAATATTTACCTTGGTTGACAAACATATTACACAAGTTTGTGTAATATGTGCCGAATAAGAAACTGTGTAATAAAGAAACAGAAAAATATTAAATTACCGTGTATATTATATATTGTATATTGCACAAAGAAATGTACAATATACAGTTAAGTAAAGTCTTTAATTTGCTGTTTTGTTTGAAATTTAATTTAATTTAATTTTAGTTGTAAGTTTGACGCAACATGACTTGTGTATCGCAACAAAATTACATGGGAAAAGACCCTTCTCTATGGGAGCTAAAAACCTTTCAAAGGACGGCCCATGGGGCGTGTGGTTTCACGACGACCACTCCCTTTGTCCCTTCTAAAATAGGGGACGGTCGCGATCGGAAGAATGCAAAAGAGTTTAGCTTGTAACACTAGTAGATAAAATGCAGATAATGAAGACTTCGAAGTTTTATAAGATAAAAAAGATCAATTTGAATTCTCATTTGCATTCTTTTTTCTCCCATTTTGAAAATGTATCACGCGTGTATTTTTTTCTCTCAACCGCGGAAAAAGGCTGCGGATTCTCTTTCTTTGTGTGACAAGGACAACAATTCGCTTGAGGAGTCAAAACGCAAGAGGTTTTATTGTGTCGCCATCGTTTAATCTGTTTAACAATGTTCCTAAACCGACAGTAGGAACAGACTTGGCTATGCTCGGCAACGCAAACACTCGACAGTGAGGACCGCAAACCAACGCAAATGCCCACGAGGCGTGAAGCTGAGACTGTGTACCTGAGAACGTGAACGTGGATTGAGTCGAAATACGTACGTCGTCGTTTCTCCTTTGCACGAGGAATTTGCTTGATCAACGAAACGCCATTGTAGCAACATTGCCCCGTCGTTGACATCGGCAATTGCAGTGTTCGCGGATCAGCTGTTTCGTAAATATCCTTAAATCTTTCAAGACGTACTTCGCGGACCGGTTAAGAATATTTTTTTATCAAACAATCACCGTGTGCGATATAAAATAATATCACAATTTTATGCTAATACAATTTTATACTGAAATTTTCAACATTTTTGAAAAAAAGCGATGCAAAATAAATTTTGACTGAAGAGAGACATTTAATTAATCACGGTAATGTTTCGACGTTCGTTATCTTTGCTTTGTTACGCGACTTGCACAGAAGCGGAATTAACATAAGAGAGATGGTCGAGACATACTTAATTTATTTATTTATTTATTTTTTTTGACAAATGTGCTTCAACTGCGAAACTTTTTCACAGAACTGATATCAGACAGTACAAAAGACGGAAGATAATCAGATTTCCGTAATTACTTCGTGAAATTTTGCTTTTCTTGCCGACGAAATCTTGCCGAAAGTTGAGGCGTGGCGCCATGATTTACCGCTTACATTACGCGAAAACGATTCAAGAAGTTTAATGTACTCCCATCTGCGCACTGCTTTAATGAGATCCCCTCAGACTATATCTCGTCGAGCAGAGAAGAACAGGCAAGAAAGTGTCACGGAGTAAAGAGAATAAAGAATGACTAAATACGCGGTTTTTTCACGTTCTTTGAAGCGCCCATACATTTTGCGCGGATAGCAATATTTTATAATCTGTCTGAAGTTCGTTCTTGTACACGTCGATTGTGCATGCAATTGTCTCACGCTGTGTTTGAACTTTTTCCAAAAAGTGGAGAAGAAGAAGATAGTAACAATATCGAAAAATCTCGTTTCCGACCAAGTGTTCAAAACAAAGTACTGGAGTATTCGAGAAAATATTTTGCAAACAATTCTCGAAAGTGAATACTCAGATGAATGTGCGTAATAATGCGAGCTCTTTCGAGAGACTGATGTCGGGGCGAGTTATTTCCTTCCCGCGCGCGCTGCCGTGGCTGAACACACCAACTTTAACGATCTTATTAGAACTCGCGGGAAGTCGAGTCGATGTATAACCAGGTGCACTTGATCTACTCGACAAGTAGAGGCGAGTGGATGAGGAGCACTCGACGCGGCTTTAACGGTTCACTTGCCAGGCCGAATCGCGTCGAGAAATCGAATTGCAAACACGGGGGCTCCCGTCCGAGAGAAGACTCGTAATGTGACAAACAATGCGATCCAGAAGTGCCTCATTAATTAAGCACGCCTCTTTTACGCTCGAGAGTACGAGACCGACGAACACGCAACGCGCTCTCTTTACAAAGGGAACTGTGTGTTTCGCGTTTTGCCACAAACAGAACACGCAGAATGACTATTCAGACGCGAAAGAGAGAAAGAGAGAGAGAGAATATCAGCCTCTTGTGTCGCGGCAATCTTCAAACATACGTATACACGTGAATGTTTTAATGTATAATATCGGCTCCTCAGATTCTTTTGATTTCATTTTGGTTTCGCCGCTGAAGCTTGTATTAAGTTCACGTACTGTGAACCAGATTCTGGCAATAATATTAGTTTTTTAATCAAATAGAGAATTAACTTTTCTGTTGCGTTTCTTTACTTTCACGATGTTTATATTCTTGGTTCACACAGTGCGATGTCAGTTGTGACATTTTATTCATTTTTAATAACACGCGGTGGGCGTGACAACACGTCAGAAAAAGCTTTTTAATGACGTTCTGATTTCGTCATCAATAAAAGCAGTGATTGTGCGCGCGAATTGCATTTCAAGATTATCAGAGCGTCTCGTGGAAAAAAAAAGTACATTTGTCAGCGAGCGGTGCACAAAGAATATTTGTCGACGAAAAATAGCGGCGTACATTTTCGTGACGTTTTGCAGAAGGTTAAAGGTTCACATTTTTCACAAATGCGAAGAGAAATATTTAAAAAATGCCGAAAAGAAACGTTAATCTGATATTCGGTTCTATATTTGAATAACGTTAATCTGATGTCCGGTTGTATATATTTGAATACCGCTTTGGGCGTATATATATTTGTTCGCCGAGCGCGCGACTGCGCATCAAATAAAATTTACGTTTAATTAACTAACAATCCGTCGACGTAAGAGTCGGTAAAAAAAATTCATCCCGACGTCAGTTTGTCGTTTAATATATATGCGCGACTGATGCGAAGAGTGATCGTCAATTCGCGCGGCGAATATGAATTTCGCGAACCGGCGAAATTAATTTCGTTGCGCCTCGCGTATTAATTAAAGCTGCATTCATGTTCGAATAATGGCTATAATATAACGCTTTGTTGCGTGTATCGGCACGTATAAAATAGCGCATCAGTTTCTGTCTCATTCGACGAGATCGCGCGACGAAACGTACGTTTTCCTAAAATTTATTGATAAGTACTAATAATAATAATAATAATAATAATAATAAGTACATACTCGAGAAACTGATTTACAGAGAAAAATGTTATTAATTTGAGCACATTTTCAAAAAACTTGGTGATTGTTTGCAATAAACAAAGATAGCGAGTCAGCGAATGTGTTCAACAGTCTTTTGATTTTCGTTTCATAATTATTCCTCGTGCCTCCGTTTTTTGATTTAGTGGCGCGATTGGTCGCGCCAGGAAATAAAATTAGCATAGACATAAGTGGCCGCGATTTTTTACGACCGGGTTAGAGAATCAAGATGGGCCCTTGCGTGTTCATTGCCGCGCTATTATGACGAAAGTCGTGCGCATTAATCCGCGCGCGCGAGGAAGGGGTCCCGGCAATGTCATGCAAATTTCTCATTAAACGTTTCGAAAGCATAAGTTACGCTCTCCACGCATCCACGTGACGTGTTTCCTGCCTGGTCGATACACGCCGCTTGCGCTTCCGCACCGGTTAATTACAGCCGAAATGACGGTAATCATCAGCGCTAATCGCATTCGCGCGCGCGAATCTTTCTAGTTGCCAGCGCAAATCCGGGGGAAATGGAAATCGCGGATTCGTCCCCGCGGATTTGTGCGTCCATTTATGTCTCATCAGCTTTGATTATCGCGAGCATCGATTTCGGAAAACCGCGCCGGAAATTTTCTGGATAAACGGTCAGCTATTAGAGCGATCGTTCGTGAAATTCGTCAAATGCAAAAATGTGTAAATGCAACTGCTTAAAATACAAAAATGATCGAACTAGCAATCGCATCCCACAAAACCGATCAATTCGGTCAACTTAACTTACTCTCCATTAAAAATATTTTATACTAAATTAAAAGAGATATTTCACTGGTACATGATATCAAAATGGAAACATGACAGTAAAATATAATATAAAAATGTCTCGGTTTTATGTTTTCTCACAACACAAGAATATTTACTTTTCTTCGTAACAACGCAACACAGTTAAAACAAGAGAGATTTAATATCCGGAAATATAATATTGTAGTTCACCACAAAATATAATAAAGACGTTTTTATCTCTTCGTTCGAATAAAAGAAAGTTAATAAAAATACTTTTATATTCTCGCGAATACAAAAATATCAGAAAAATACACACGTATGTAAATGTACCCCGACATATCGTCGAGAACCGAGAAATCGGAGAGACGTCGCGACGTTTTAATTTAACTCCGATGTTGTTTCCGCGGAGTTAATCGAATGTCGATAGCCGATAGACGCGCGGAGCACGTCTCGCCCTTCACGAGTCATAAATCAACCCTCGAAGTTCCTCACTCGATTTCCATTACAAAAACCCCTCTCTCGCGCGTCTACAAAAGCACTGACAACTCTTGCGCGCGCCATCGTCCTTACCATCAAGATAGAGGAAACAAAAACGGATAGCCTGAGCCGAGAAAGCGGACTTCGGGCGTTAAGTGGTGTCTCCTCGTACACTCTATTGTGCGCGTTTTAAGTTAATCCCGCGATTCGACTGATAAACGCCGAGTTAAATAGGGATTAACGCGATGATTCGGCGTGAACGGCACGGCGTTTTCTCGAAAACTCCTTTCCGAAAAAGAAATCGTGGCACCGAAGCGTGGCAGATCGGTATCCACGCATTAAAGTGACGTTTAAAAAGACAGAAAACGTGATTGACATCATTTAAAAGTATCGGTCCCGATGAAAAGAAAATTAAGAATGCGAAGAATTATTTGTTTTTAACCACTACGCATATATTAAAAGAGCACAATTTGTTTTTTATCATTTGTTTCATATGGTCAAATTGTTCGCATCAAACTGTCAAAAAAAAAATAATAATAATAATGATTTAAAAAACATATAATACATTGTTACAAGTGTATCGAAATTACATAGCGAAATAAGATGAGACGGCGGTTTTATTTTCTGCTTGTGTACGTCGCAATTATCGAAATTATTATTAGTACAGAAGAACGACGAATAAACTACAAAAACGGACGATCGTTATATCTTATTAATTCATCGTTCATCCGATTATTAGTCATGACGTGTCGCGATTGCAACAAGTACGCATCGAAAGCGCCGTGAAAAGTATTGAACGTCACAAATTACTAAGCAGCTGTCGTAATTATTTATTCTATATCGTGAGCATTGACGATTGCAAAAGTATCTTTGCTAAATGTCAATGACGCTGAAGATGATCGTGTTTTGCATTTCTCACTCTTTTTGCGTTTTCTCGTTACGTAATAAGTGTTTGAAATCCAAAATCTACATAAGTAGTTTACAAGTATAATTGCAAAGGTATCGCGACGAATCGATATACTGCCAAGTTATTATAACTCTCGTTACACGTGTTTTCATAGTTGTCAGTCAACAGTTTTTAAAACTGTCTGAAGCCCGATAACGCCGGGCATCATTCGAATGAACAATCGCACTGTCTCGAACTCCGCTTGGCAAGTCCATTCAAAATCGACTGTCCGACCGCACGTCAATAGGGAGATTGGGATTCCGTCCCTTTGATAGCTCTTCCTATGCGTTCACCCAACACGACCACAAATCTTTTTCCGACCCTTCGACGTGTCTAAGGGTCGCGTTTCCACCGTGTTTTTGCCCCGAAGAGTGACGACACGTTACGAGCGAGTTAACCGCGGCGAAACAAAGCTACAACGGCTGGTTTTTTTTTCGTCGCCGGTAAACGAAGGTGTTGCTTTTTTCGCAGAGAGAGGGAGAGAGATAGAGAGAAAAGGATAGAAAGAGTTGCGTCCCGAAATTAAGTGGCTATTTTACGGCGCTAATTGTGATAAATGCCGCGGCCAAATGGCGGTCGAGTTTGCAGCCGGATTGTATGTAATTTGCTCTGCTAAAAAAGAGATACTATTTCTCTTTAGTTGAAACCGGCAATTTATTATCTCTTGGCATGATAAACAAATATATTTGATCATTAGCTAGTTTTTTTGTTAGTACAGCAATTGCACGTCTATGATAATAAAGTTAAAATCTCGACAGTGTTATGCGAGTTTGCATAATTAAATTTACACTAACGAAAAGTATATTTACAATTACGTTATAAATTTCTAACTATGCCGTATTGTGAAAGTGTAAAAATATACGTAAATCTAATTATACTTTCATAATAAAATACAATAAAATAAAATTCTTGTGCTAAAAAAAATTAAATTGTCGTGTACTTCAGCAGATCATTAAGTAAGTCTCACCCAGTGCGGGCGGCTCAGTGGTCTAGGGGTATGATTCTCGCTTTGGGTGCGAGAGGTCCCGGGTTCAAATCCCGGCTGAGCCCA
>QVOA01007121.1:0-57527 GCA_014825685.1 Pseudomyrmex cubaensis | reverse complement strand
TGTGTGTGTGTGTGTGTGTGTGTGTGTGTGTGTGTGTGTGTGTGTGTGTGTGTGTGTGTGTGTGTGTGTGTATGTGTGTACGCGCAAATGTCGGCTTCCACACGTACGCGCCGAATGATATAGAACCGCTTGTGCGTTTACGTGTACGTATGTGTGTGCATGAGTGTGGGTACGCGTGCGTATACGAATGCGTGGGTGTATGTGTGGCTACGTGTGCGGTGGCTGGGGGCATGTGTGTGGGTGGAGCTTGATCGTGGACGTCATCCGTCGGACAGAGGCGGACCAGCCAACCGGGGTGTCGGATATTTCCTCCCTCTCTGTCTCTCTATTTCTCTCCCCCTCCCCGCCCCTCTTCCTCCTCCTCCTCCTCCTTCTCTTCTTCTTCTCCACCTCTTAGTCCCCCTTCTCACACTCCATCTCTCCTGGTTCCTCTCGCCTATGCACTCCTCGCAACAATGTGCAGTGACCGAAATGTTTCACGGAGATGACAGCGGACAAGTTCGTCTCCTCCGGTTTGTCCGCGCGACATCCGCCGTTGTATTCATAATCTTTCTCGACTTTTCGTCCGTATATCTGATGTAGCGATAGGGTGGGACTACACACCATCTATTCTCGAGATTGTATCTAAAGCGACTTTACACGAACGACTCGCATTCATAAGTAATGAAACGAGTCAGTTTTTGTATTTTGTTGTCAAATTTCAATTGTCTTACTATATATTGCTCTTTCTAGAAAATTATAATTAATAAGAAACACGAGAGACTCTTATTGTTTAAAGTTCACAATTGTTGAAAATAACAACGATGACATATAATCTCTCTCGGCGGAAATGTCATTTCTCTGATTAATTTTCCTGGTAGTTTGCATGATTCATTCGACGTATTTACTGGAAGTGAATTGGGTAAATTTTCACTTGATTATAAAATCTGCAATATTTTATTTTGCCGAGCGAAATTAATTTTTAGCTTTATGTCAGCTGAACTAATTCGCTGGATTTACTGGCAGGCGGATAATTTGCAAATAAATCACGGATACATAGTGAATATGGTAGTGATGTCTGTTTGTTTTATTAAATTTTTTTTTCTAAAATAGAAACGAACCCGCGCATTGGAATTATTTTATGCTTGTTCGCGTTCGTCCGGTTAAGTGTCTTTTTATTTAATTCCAAAATATAAAATTTTTATTCTTTCCCCTCTCCCCAACTGCAGTTATTCCAAACTGTATATGAGAGAGGGTGGGTTTAGGGTTTTTAAGTAAGTACCGCGTGGCGTGTAATGAGGACAAAGTTCCCGAGAATATCACGGCTTCTCCGCGCGGGCTTTTAATAATCTCATCGCGTCGGTGCGTCAAATCGCATGAAAGAAATATTAATGGAATTAATAAGTTGAGTGGTCTGACGCGCGGATAACGGTAGAAAGAGAAGTAAGCGGGCGCGCAATTCCCTCCCTTGCACGCGCGCGCGCGAAGCGCTCCGGTTTCTTATTAAGAGGACTCTCCACCCTTCCATACAAACTTATTATCTTAAGTCCTTCGCTTCTCGAGGCGGAACGATAACGAGATCGTTACTTTCGAAGCGTCTTGTGGCAGCCGTCCAGCAAGACTTGCCTCTGTCTCTTACCCTCTTCCTCACTCTTGCTCCGTCTATCTATCCATCTATCTTTCTTTCATCCCTTCAGCTCGATTGCCATTCGTGATTCTTTTTTTTTTTTTATTTTATTTTATTTTGAGCTGTCGCTTCGTGATCATCACACATCGATTGCGTATGTCCGATGGAGAGAGTTGTTATTGTTTACATATTATATTTGCGTTTGGATTGTGGATATTTCTCAATATTATTCAGAACGATACTTTTACCTTTTTTTTTTTTTTAACTCGAATTCATGTCATGTTTACTTTTGTTCAATCGTTTGATGTAAGAATTTCTATTGTATAAATAATTAAAAGCCACACTTTGACAATACTTTTGCCGAATTTGATTGTGACAGAGCGCCGCTTGGAATTGAGGTTGTTTTGAAACTTCGCACCTGCGTGGACGCGAAAAAAAATTAGAGTAACGCAATGTCACGCGAGATAATCGTCGGCTCGCGAACAATAATCCATCCATAGAGTTTTATCTCCATCGCCTTCACACCTTCCCTTTTTCGCTGACCTATATATCACATTCGTGGTGTAAAATTCATCGTTATCTGAAATACAATCTCCATCTCTTAGGATGTGGCACGGTTTTACAGCTCCGCCCGAGACATCTAATATCTTTTTAATATCGCGAGCGTGTATCTGCGACGAGAGCGAGAAAGAGAGAGAGAGAGATGTACTCGCGAGTGAGAAAGATAAATATTTTCCAGCCAAGAATTGATATTTTCAGAACGTAAGTTTTCTGTGTGTTGCTATTTTTGACGCGCGCGCGCGCGCGACCGCAAAAAGATCAATATTTTCTAATACAAATAAAAGCGCATTTATCGTTTTTCACATCGAAATGACTTGGTGAAATTCGATAATGTTTAATGAGTAACAAGAAACCAGCGCGGAACTTTCTAATCAATTATCTCTCGATGGTTTTAGAATATATCGATAACTCATTACCATTTCTTTCTCGAAGCGTTTGTCGATACTCTCGCTAATGCACGCTAATTAACACGATGAAAGATTATCACGTCGCGTGTACATTAGCGAGTTTAAAAAAAAAAAGTAAGAATGTAATTTTAAATATAGAACAATCTTTTTGTTTTATTTTTGTCGCGCAAATAGTTTTGGGTTGACAAACGGGCGAGCGTTTCGGGCGTAGAAGAAATTTCAGATTTGAAGAGGCGATAAAGGGAGATACATTATTGTGCGAGCGACGTTCTAAACTGCGGCTCTTTACCTTGACGCGTTAGAATGAGGAGGGTAGTTTTTCGCTGAACTCGGTACAATGATGCGCCCTTCGGGGGCCGGGCTCGGTGATTATTCTCTGCCTTTTCTTGGGGACGATGTAGAGCCTCCTTCCTCCTACGCCGAAGTATAAAGCAAAATACCAAAGTTTCCTGCCTGACGACTATAACGATACGCTCTTTATACCGTCGTCGTCCGATGACGCCGGACTTTGCTTGCCGAGGAAAGCTCCTCCTGTCGCTCATTCCACGAATGACAAAGAGGGTAAGCGGATTTCGCGGTCGTTCCGGTTTCGTTCTCGAAAAAAAAAAAAAGTAGATGAAGCGCGTAGAAAAAAGAGAAAGAAGAGACAATTAAAAAATATCGTGACTTTTTTAAAATATAGAAGGATATTAAATATAAAACCGCAATTATTATAAATCTAGAATGAAAAAGAATAGTTTTTTACACCTCGAAACAAAAACAAATCTCTCGGTTTTTTCTCAAATCTCGTAGTGAACGATTTGTGTAGAGAAATTGCAGTTGCATGATCGTATTGCGAGTAACGTGATAGTGCGCGATCGTACATATACCGTACACACTGTTCGCTAAACTTGACTCTTCGAGGTTTAAAGAAGCAAATTGTGCGAGATATATAGATACACGAGACACAGAACAGAGGAGGAGAATAAGTGCATCATCAATGAGAGAAAAAGTAGGTAGTCGATGCCGCGAAAGACACAGTTGTTTACATCGAAATGCTTTTAAATCCGGGACGACGGGACAAGTGGTCAGTTCTCGCAATTCTCAGGATTTGCCGTATTAATGCACGGCCGCACCCCTTGTCGTCGACCGGGGAAACGTAAAAGTGGGTTGACTCGCGTCGCGATTCGTTGAAATTGACCACTTTGGTTTTGTTACGTACGAGCGAAACAAACTTGGAAAAGTTTGACGCTGTAGTTTTTTTTTTTTTTTTTTATTTTATTTGTTACTTTTGTCACGTACTTATCGAGATTGTCTTCCGCATCGAGTTGTTAAAAAAAACATTTACCTCTCCGCGAGTTACGTGATAAATAATGTAATTAACAATGTCACGCCAGAAGAGGATAGCTGCGGTGTACAAATTCCGCGGTTGCGCGAATATCTCGCGGTAATTATTAACAATGCGGAACCCGGAAGTGGTCTGAAACCAGCGAGCAGAGAGCGAGCGCTCTCTGTACAGAGAGAGAGGAGAGAGAGAGAGTGAGTGAGGTAGAAGTCGAACAATAACGACACTGGATTACTTTATCGTTGCTCTGTATACATGTATCGTACGTGCCGAATATTTGCGCACAACTGCGACCCTCGGTTTACATATTCGCGCAATAGATATTTTTCTCTTGACTGTTTTTCCTTCTCTCGTTTGCCCTCGTTTCTCGTCTCTCGTGTGGCTTTTTTTTTGTTTATTTAATCGAAATGTGTTGTTACGGTCATTCTGCTGATTGACTTGTGCGATTCGTCGAAAGTAATTTTACTCGCGCGCGCGCGCGTATTTCGATAATTTAACGCGCGTAAGCATATTGGCGTTATTAATTAATACCTCACCCTCTTTGCGGTTGCGCGCTTTCAAATATGCACTTTCACATACGAACGTTGATTGCAATCTGGAAAATTGCACCGGTCGGAAAGATTCTCAAGTTCCTCTTGAGATTTCGACGAATCAGCATACACACATGAGATACAAAGGATTTTGATGTTATTATTTTTTAAAAAGTTCGAGCAAGAGTGTATGTGAGAAAGCAAATATAACAAGTGTAAGTTTTTAATCAATTTAATTGCGTTGTGTTCATTAGTGTGTATGTACGTATCTCGGTCGATCTAAAGTAGGAGAAACAAATTCATCAACCTTAAGAGAAAATTCCAGTAACATGCATACACACACCACACACACACGCGCGGTAATAATAATACGCGGGTATATAATAGAACCCAACCATATCATCCGATAAGGAACTGTGACTAATGTTATTGGAATTTCTTTTAAAATAGCAGGAAATTAGCATGAAGCGCATTCAGGAAGCGAGATAAATTGAGGGGATTCTGAAATAATTGGATTGCCTTATGCCACAATGAATCACGCGCGAAGATTGGAGAAATAAATTATGAGTTGACTTTTCAAAAATATCGATCACACTCTCTCTTTTTGCACAGAGAAAAATCTCGCGCGAAGAAATAATTGAGTTTCGCTCAAAATCGGATGTAAAAAATTATCATCGCGTGTTGTTGTATATACGTGTTGAAAAATATGTTGCCGAGAGAAAGAGAGAGACGAATTCGCGACGAGAGAGAATTGAGGCTTCCGCTTCGTCGGGCATAGACATCGCTCAGTACGCATCGTGACCGCGCACGGTACGCGATTTGTTAATTAATCCCTCGCCGGCGCACGTGCGGTACACCCAAGATCCGCACTAAGAGACCTCCAACCTCATTCGACCGTTGAATCGCGTTGGCATAATACGCGAATTGCGGTTTACGACGGTGATTTAACCGCTCGCGGCCAACCGGATTCGCTATGCGTTGCTGCGTCCCATCGCGCCGCAATCGTCCATATTGCAATTTTCGTTTTGTTCGCGAATATATATATCCATGTCGGAGTGCTCGTTGAAACTCGATGTGTAGAAGACATAATAATGACTCTATAAACTGAGAGAGAGAGAGAGAGTGAAAACGTTTGAGAACAATATCCCACTGCGAAAATATAAATGTTACAATAAAGAAAAGAGTTCGGTAACACGCAAAAATCTAAAATATTATAAAAATATCGGGCTATTAAAGTGTACTGAGTCCCTTCTTGAAAAAAGACGACGCTTCATTAAGTATATCAAAGTTCTCTCGAATATCACGATGTTATTGTTTGTTACTATTTTTACTGCGACGCTTGATTAGTTCTTTAGTTTTTTTTACGGTATGTTTTGCGTAGAGCTTGAGCTGATGTGAAATACGGGAGGTTATAAAATTGTCTAGTTTTTTTGGTCTTAAATCACACTATAAATCTCATCTGTTGATCTTTATTTCCTCTATCGCATACAACGTTGTCTAGTTTTATTTCTCTTCTCGTAACAAATTGTATCCGCGCATAAAAGAACCGCGCGGAAAATAAGGGGGACATGAAAAGAGAGAGAGAGAGAGAGAGAGGAGTGGCCTCACGAAAAAAAGATTAGGTCGTACATTTTTGATGATTAATGACGCGCGTTATCAGCTGATTTGGCGCTTCGATCTATTCGACGTTCAATGGCCGACGTGAATCGAGACAAGGTCGTTCCGGCTGTCGCTCTACATTTTAATTGGCAGCACCGTACATTGCCCCTAATGGTGTTTCTGTTGTCGGCGATTGAATGGCGCCTCACAATAGCCGCCTTTACGTCCTATTCAGCCCTTCCGCGGGGATAGTACAGGCGCGGGCGAGGCTGGAGGGTAAACTACTATGAATGTGCTAACTCGTGGCCGAGGCGATTGAGTTTAGATCGCTATTCAATTTCTACGTGCTCGGACGGTTTAGATGCGCGATTATGTCCTTTTCCATCCCCATTTCAAGAGGAAGGGGCTTCTGAGACGTGTCTTCAACGACCGTCTAGAAAACTATCGGAAAGATGACGGAAGCGCAAACTAACATGCGTACGCAATTTTTGACGGGACTTTTTATCGCTTCTATTTTTATATAAACATTTGTACAGTTCGAATTAGAACTCTGATAATAATTGGCGTTAATGTAAGATAAAGTCGAGTAATAAATATGAGACTCTTATAACGCGAGAATAAAAGTTTAAATTACTGATTAAATCGGTGATTTCGTCTTGTTGCAATTTTTCTCGAAATGCAGTTGTTGAAATCATTTTTCTACTGTTAAATAAAGAGCGAAGAAAGCTCGTAAGCCTCTCAGCTCTAAATCCTGCAAGGGTCACCGTTTCAATGTTCAATTTATATGGTGCGCGAGCCAATGTCATAGCAGTGTCGACGAGACTGCATTACAGACATGACGAGTTCAGCGTCGTGGCTGTTGAATGCCGATTATTTCGCGAACCCTATCTCCGGAGTAGGTAAGGGAATGATGTCCCGGAGGGTGAGGTTTACGAGCATCTCAGAAATCTCGGGCATGACTCGATAAAAAGCACCCTGCGGGACTTAGAGAAACCGGGGCTCCCCTTTTATCGTTCTCGTGCTTATAAGGTAGTCGGTCACGGGGATATCACGGGGATTTTCCATTTTCCTCACTACACGGATCTCGACTTCGATGAATTTTGCAAGGATTGGCTCTCGGTATCAGAAGTGCGAGGAAACGTTCTAAAAAATTGCTCCGTCCGATTTCTACATTTACATATCCTTGAGTTTAGTGATTTATATTTTCAGTACGCGTCGTACTTGAGAAGTTGCGTTTGATTTCAAAAAAATTCTTTATTAAAAATAAACTCTGAGTCACACGACGCGTAAATACTTGAACGTGATGCGTTAAAAAATTTTGTAAGAGACGCGTGTCCTAAACAGTTTCAAAACGGATTAAAACTGCGGGCGGTTTCGGCCGTGGTGTATCGGCATGCCGTTAAGTCTGAAAGGGTCACGGATATATCGGGCGCCCGAATAAAAAAAAAAAAATAAAAATAAAAAATAAAAAAAAAGAAGAAGGCCTGATAATGCGCATCAAAGGCGCGAGCAGAAATAGAGGAGCGCTTAAGCCAGCGTGCACTTGTCGAGCGTCAGTGCTTTCATCTTCGCCCTCAAAGAGCAACTCGTAAACGTTTGATGCCACAGGATCAATAAATGTATCATGCACGAGCCGAAAGCCGACGCATCGGCATTGGATTTCGTCGGAAGAAGAATCAAGTCTCCGTCTGTCTTCCGCGTTTTTTTCTTTTTTTTACGCTCGGAAAACGAAGAAGCAATCGCGAAGTATCTCGCGAAACATTCTGATTTCATCGGAATTTTTTTTTATCACCAGATATATAATTTTATTACCTCGTCCTCGTATATTCCAAAGAAAACGAACATGTCGTAACACGCGCGAGACGATATTATTTCATTCAGGTTGAATGTTTTATCTCTCGCTCGCTTTCTCACATACGCGGCAACTTCTTTATTAAATCAGCCACTTTCGCGCGTAGTAAGTGTATCTAGCTGAAGTAATGTGTTAAAAGACAGTATATACCTGTGGAAACATATAATGAAAGCGCCGGATTTACCGTGAGGCTCGGAAACACCGTAAAGAAATTCACGTAACCTCTTTTTTTTTTTTTTTTTTTTTTTTACGGCAGTTGGTTACTTCGAGATTCCGCTTGAATTTTCCGACGGCAAACGACTTTGGAAAGCTTTTAATTTCTAATTTGAAAGTCCCGCTTTATGTCCTCGTTTCTAATACTTTTTTAATAGACACGATATACACCTTATGCTTTTATATAATATTTACCGAAGAGAGAGAGAGAGAGAGAGACAAAGAGAAAGAAAGAGAGACGATATTTCGAATATCGCGGGAAAAACATCGGAGATCTCGAAATAATCACCTAGGGTTGGGATTTCTCGAACGGGGAAGGGCTTTGGCAGATTCCGTGATAATCCGGTAAAGTCGCAACTCAAACAGTTTAAGTCAGAATAGTGGCCGAAGGGGTGATAGGTTGCGGTCGTTCGGAGGATGTAATGGGTGGGATTTAGGATTACGAGTGCAAGTGTATGTAACGTTCGGTCCAGTAATTTATCGGCTCGACCTCCCATTCTTATCGAACGTTATATCATCGATATTTCTCGCCAGGTAATAGTCGAATATGTTACTGTGTTGCAACGTCAATATGCTCGCGCATCATGCATGATTGTTCAAATTTAAAGGCAAATTTGTTTTTTTGTTTGAGACTAATAATATGGAAAGTATTTTCTATACTCGCCACGTTATTTAAAATACGAAGAGCATATATCCTCCGACACTTTGCGTCTGATTAATTGAACAACTACATGTTGATGCATTTACATTGCCACGCACCGCGAGCATTTCTCTGAACGTTTTTTTCTCTTTCTCTTCTCAAGAGGATTATAAAAATTTCAGTCGCGAGAGCTTTGAATTCACATCCTTTAAATTCGCAAAATCGACGCGCACAAGCGGGAGGCCTGATACAAGCGAGACGGAATTTTCGGAATATTCCGCCGGCCGGAAAACGCAGAGATGAAGCATGCGCGTATAATTTACGTGAGAGCACGTTCCGCGGCGAACACCTAGAATCTTGCTATACGGCGCGCGTGAAGCTATAGAGCGAGAGAGCGAGGAGGTAGAGCAAAAGGTAAAGGGTCTGAGAGACTGGACAGCGCGATAGCAATGCTCCGAGCTACGGAGCTACGATGTTGAGCGCCTTACTTACCGCGCTCGGTTACTGATAACCTCTCTTCCTTCCTGCGCTTCTCTTCCCACCCGTCGTCGTAACCCCATTCGGTATTTATGACCGGTAACTTAAATCGTGGAACGTCGTGATCATGAAAGATTGTTGCAACGTAGCCGCGCCTCGCTGAAATCAAAAAATGCGTCTAGATAAAAAAACGGTCGGCTATTCAAAATATATCGATATATTGATGTGCGATATATCGATATATCGATATGCGATATATCGATATGCGATATATCGATATGCGATATATCGATGTGCGATAAAGATAGAACGATACAATAGCGCAGATAGTGCGCTCCCCGAATGCGACCTGAAAAAATATTATATATTTATGATTAAAAAAAAAACTTCTATTTGTAACAAAAACGACCATGTTTCAATTTCAACGTGATCGATATTTATGTAATATGATTGCGCAAATCTCGTTTTGGTTTCACAGTGTATTGCTGCAAAGACTTATCCGAATAATTTATTGTTGTGAGAATTTTTGCGCTTTTTATAAGTGAAACTTGACAACTACATTTTATTATGTATCAGCTGTTCAGAATATATCAGTAAACAGCTATTCAGAGTAGAAAAAAAGCGGTTTGAACGTGCGAAATGATAAAAGATTGTTTCGGCGACGCCGCCTGCCCAAACGCCTTTGTAATTTCTTCATAATTTCATACGCACTGTACCCCCCAACACTAAGTGCATCTCTTTGTCTAAAAATGATTTCGTTAAGACAAAGCACAAGACTGACTTGATAAAAGAGCGAGATTCGGGAATGTCAGAAGAACAAAAGCGAGTGACGTTATCTACGACGGATGTGACTACAGTCGCCGCGTTGGCTAGGATTAATTCTTTCCGAGCGATTCTCGCAGAACGCGCACCGGGGATGGATCGCTCGAGAGACAGAAGGGTTAGAAGAAAGACTATGTCGCACTGGGCTAGTCGAGAGAAAAAGTAGGGCAAAAGGGCGAGGGAGAAGGCCGGGCAAATCGGTTATCATCCCGAGGGTTGCGCGCTTCGGATCCCCTTCATCCGCTTTTTCTCGTGTGACCGCGAAGTCTGTCAATGTCATCGATCATTTTGAAGAAAATGTTTTGACCGCGATCGTTTTCAGCTTTTATCAATCAATAAAAGCTGGCGAATTAATCGCGTTAAATACATAAGTTTTGTGTGTATATATTTTACTTTCTGTGTTTGCACGTCAGACATCGAGTGTGACTTTTCAAGAGAGAGGCATTTATTTGCTGCCAAGAAATAATTGAAGCCTGTCTCTTTTTGCGGATATGTCCGTCCATCTCTCGGGCACACCTGTTGGTTGGAAGTTGCATATGTGTGCTCACAATTTAAAATTAATATAAAACGTATTATTTTAAAATATATAATATTTATGTAAATATTTTATTACTCTCAAGTCTTTACTTTACGAAATTATTTAAACACGTAGGTTGTGTGTATTCGGTAATAGATGTGTGTTTACACAGTGGTGTCTATATTACATGTGATTAAAATTATTAAAAGAACGAGAGAGAGAGAGTGAACAAAGTAATATTTGCAGTGCGTCAGGACCGATTCATGCGGTATCGATTTTTAAGTCAACTTGATTACTGCAGTACTGCGATACAATAATATACGGATTGATAGGCCATTCAACCGTGGACGCATTATTGAAGGCTATTGCGTCACAAAATTGATAGTGTACATGACGCAATGGGAAACATGATAATTTATTATTCGCATATACAACAGCAAGGTATATGCAACGCAGTTGTGTAGCATTTTGTTTCTTTACGAGTTTCTCTGTTCCGTCACGTAGGTGCATTAACGCCGTTTAACAAAGTACGAAATTTTCACAGCGTTAATGCTTAATGCGATTACGGCGTTGTTTCTGCGCACGAACGAAATAATCGTGACATACATTCTCGCGCCGCTATCTAACAACGCGCTCGCGCTCGTCGGATTTAAGCGCTCACTTAAAAATCACGCTTGCATTTCCAGCAAATTGCACGACTTGGAGGAGGGAGGAAGGGAGGGAAAGAGGAGGAGGAAGAGGAGGGAGGTGTAGTGTTCCTACGTTGCGCGCAGTCTCATCGAAACGCGCGATTAAACCCGAATAAACGATCGCGAACGGAGGCAAAAGCATTTGCCGTTAAAGCGCGCGAGACCGCCGATTAACGTTTATTCCAATATTTTTCCTTGTCGTTTCTGCACGTCGCGCGGCGTCGGGTACGATCCCATTGAAGGGTTAGAGAAAACGCCGTGGAAACGCGCGGGGACTGATTATGACATTTACGAATACGTTGCAATAACGTGGAACGATAATGCCCCACGGTCATAAAAGACACGCTTGATTTTTTTTTTTTTTTTTTTTTTTTTTTTTTAATGAAATTTCGCGTCGCCATTAAGCGCACTTTTTATTGTGAACTCCACATACACACGCGTGCGCGCGTTCCCGCTCGTCATTTGCGTTACACAATAATTTGGATTCGTTGGAGAATGGAGTTTTTATTTCACAAAAAAGCCAATCGTATAATATAAAAGCCCGCATTTTACGCACGATAATGGTTGTTAATTTTTATTTTATTTTCGAAATGAATGTTTTTTTTTTTTTTTGGAAATGAATCAATAGGTCATCAACAGCGCACAATATCTAAAATTAGTTCAAACCAGCTTACGTCATCACGAAATCATATTAGGCTTCAAGTTGTTAATTATAGAGGAATATTAAATTTTCTCAAATAGGTGAGAGAGAGAGAGAGAGAGCGCACGCGCGCGCTTCGCAGAAATACCGCAAAGAGATAGTTGTATCTTGCTCCTGTGCGATTTCATTTTCGTAAATGCGGAAACGTTAAAGGCGAGCCAGAAACATGTGCACAGTCGTATCGAGTGTGGATAGGAAAAGGTCGGCGGTAAAGAGGGATGATACAGCCCTTTCCTCCCAATCTTCTCCTCGAGCGATGAAACTATAAAGCCACTCCTAGTAAGTTGTAAAATTGTAATGCCTTCCGGTATTTACATAATGCTACGGCGTAATAAGTGGAACTCGGCGAGTTTCCATTATCATTCTGTGCCGCTATCCGCTCTTATCTCCGCTAACGACCCGAGGGGCTCCCGCTTTTCCCCCTCCCTCCTGCCTTCTCGTGACTTATATTTTTCCACCTTATTCTTCGTCGGGTTAACCACGGGCGAAATAACGATTCACCCTGTCGTCTCCGCAACCCTATCTTTCGTCGGAGTACCGCCTTTGCGACGAAAATTTGACCGCTTATTCCTTGGTTGACTTCGTCTTTTTTTTTTTTTTTTTTATATATCCGAGAGAACGCGCGAATTTATTTCACTATAAGAAACTACGAGATATTATATAACAGAAACACGACTCCGAAGTATTTATTTTTTGCCACTCTGCCGTACGATAAAAAAAATGAAACATATAAAAGCGGATATATATTTTCTTCCACATCTTCGAGATAGTGATGTCACAAATTATGTCACTTGTGTTTAGGGAAAATAAAACTGTGCTGTTGTTATCGTAAATCGACAATAACAGTATTTTAGAAAAAGATTTCAGACTGATTATGAATCTCATTTGGTAGCGGAAAACACGAGGAAAGTCAAATTGCCGTTTTCGGTACGAATAGTAAAGGAAGGGGGAGGAAACTGCAACGGCTTCATTCGAATAAGTGGCCTTCTTAGTTTAGATTCGCTTTCTTCGCTCTCCCATCGCTCCTCGGCTCTCCTCACTTTGTCCATCTAATGCCATTCTTCTTTATCCTTAACTCTCTCTCTCTCTCTTTCTCTGTGTGTGTCTGTCTTTGCTATCTCCTTACGATGAGCTTCTCGCCGACGAAATCGGGACGAGTCGTTTATTTAATTTTCGTGATCCAGCCATTTTATTTTTATCTCCGAGACTTTATACACTTCGCTGATTAACCTACCTACCTACCTCGCGAGAGAAACGCGCACCTCTTTTATTCCCCTTCTGAGTAAGATGCCGAAACGAAGAACGAGTTTGCATGAGGAAGGGTCGAAAGAGAGAAAGAGGGGTTGGGAGGACGGGAGGAGAGGAAGGGAGGGAGGGGAACGCGCAAGGGTGGAAAGACTCGCGTCCTTCCGGGGGTTTGCGTTACTCACCGGATATAGAGATGTCTAAGCCCAGCCATCACTGAAATTGCCAGAGTTTACTTCTTCCGCCCTTTCCGCCACGCTCCATCTCCCCTGCCCCCTACCTCCTCCCTCCTGTATCTCTTTCCACCACGATCGAGCTTTCCTTTTCTCAGTATGAAGCTTCCGCCCGTAAAATGTTCGACTCCTGCCTTTCATTCCCCGCCCGCGGCTTTATTACAATGCGATTGTATTATCAAGATTTCAAGACTGAAAGTATCGGTCTTTCTCCCGGGATATCTTCCTTTCAGCTTCTCTTTAAGCTCTTCGTATTAATCTACATTGTTGAGATGGTCGATTTCGCAGAGAAAAATCGATGGAGTCGTTCTTATCGAATTATCTGGCTGTTACGATTGCACCTTCACGTATCTGTTACTATTATTTCTATTTTTTTTTTTTTTTTAATTCTGTACGAATTTGCATTTATATAAATTCGTGTTTTGCGTATTTTCATTTATCATACGAAGCACATAATCCGCTTTTTTTCATATCTTCTTGTATATATTCTACTCTTTGGTACACGATAGTTCTAATAAATACCAGACGGGCGGTAGTTCTCGAGTGCGCGTAGGCACAACGACGAAGGTCTGACGGTTCAATATCTCCGACGAGAGAGACGTGAGAAATATCGGAGATCGAAGATGTCAAGTTCGTCTACGTGTTCGCGCGCGGCCGCATTCGATATATTATAGAATCCGATATCGCGTTTTGGATCCGCCATGAGAGTGACCTTAAAGAATGATATCGCGTCGCTTGTCCCGGCGTGTACTTCTTCTATATTTCTCGCAGTTTACGACGCGCACATTCGAGACGAATCCACGATAAAACGAGCATCCAGTAATATTCTTTTGCCATCTCGGCCGTGACCTTTTATAGTTGACGTCCGCGTTCTCAGGTTTCCTCTTTTAAAGCATTATCTGGTAACGCTCTCTTCAGAAACAGCTGTTTTTTTTTCTCCGGTTATTTTATTTTTTTATTTATCTATTTGTTTTACAAATTTTGGACTTCAAGGTGAGAATATCGTATGTGTAAATATTTTTACACGACGAAAGTTTCTAAATTTTACAGAGACCGAATGTTGCGAGTGAATTTCACAAGATGCTTCCGCGTGTTTACATATTGATAAATTATATCGAAACGTAAGTTCGGTTTACGCTGTTAATAATGCACCTGCGTCGATTATTTATGACATTTCTCGTCGATAGATAGACAGGCACGGAGACACGAAAAGATAGAAGCGACGGAAGAGAGTCGTCTACCTGGAAATGTCGTGGAACATTCAGGAAAAGAACGCGAACCGCTCACATTTGATAAATTCCTTATCATTTTCGTTGCCGCGCACGAAACGTGTCGCGTCGAAAAAATGTTATTCTCTTTTTTCTTTTTTTCGATACATTATCGAAGAGTCACTTATTTCTCATTACGTTTTTATGGCGCTCGCGCGACATGTAAATGTTCATGTATTATCTCACAAAATTTGTCGCACTGTGGTAGGAAATCTTCGTGAATTTTGAAATATTATTACCCGCTTTTCTTTCTGGTTATTTTTACAGATGGTGACGAGGACAAAGAAGATATTCGTCGGGGGATTATCGGCGCCGACGACGCTGGAGGACGTCAAAAATTACTTCGAGCAATTCGGTCCGGTAAGTAAAAAAATAATAATCTTCTATATTGGATACAATAATAATACAGAGAGAGAGAGTAGTATAAGATTGTTTTAACTTTTTCAAATTTTAACGCGTATTTGCGAATTTATGTATGGAATTCATGTCGCGCGCACGATCAGATCTGCTACGAATTTTGTTGAAGTCAGTAGCAATGAGAACTGTATCATTGACAACTGTTACAGTCGGTTATATTATCGATGTATCGCACATCCTCCATCATTTCCTCTCTCTCTTTCTCTCTCGCACATCCGTCGCAAAATCGAGCGGCACTGTCGACGACTGTGATTCATGGGATTTACATTGTTTAGTACTTTTGCATATTTTATTGGCCATTTCGCGCGGAACGCTATTGATTTTTGGACGAACAAGTGCACTCATTTCCATTTACACGACGTCAACGGCGCGCGCGACAATTCTGCCTCGCTGCAGTTCCCATGAATTTTGATCGTTATGGGTCATAACGGTGATACCGGGGTATCGCTATTTGGATTTTCAAAATGCGTGACATAATATTATTCACGTGCGAATGATCTCATTCACTCTAGTGCTCTAACTTGTTCATGGATTACAGAAAATACACGCGCTCACAAGCGCGCGCCACGCACGCACACATCTGTTAACATTTAAATTACATTGTAAAATCACGTGCGTGCGTGCGTGCGTGCGACTGTCATAACTGTCGTCTTTCTAATTGCGAAAATTCAATATCAATTTTACGCGAAAATAATCCGTGCGCGTTATATAATATGCGCGCGCTCTTCTCTTCCCTCAGATTTCTTTATCTCGACAAATTTCGAATCGTGACAATTTATAGAATTCGATTCGCCAGCCAGCGCGCAATAGCACACATACCGCACGCGCGATTTTCGATTCCAATTCCAACGCGGTTGCCTCCAAATGGATTTTCACAGAGCAGTAATAATAAATGATTCTAATGGGCAGAGTAAAATAATAGTTATTAAGCGGGAAGTTTTCGGCTATCTCGTTTGGACTAAAATCGTATCATAAAATTAACAGAATCGTCGGAGTTAAAGCGACTCAGTTAAATACCGACCGCTATTTTCAGGATAAGCAAACCGGACTCTGTGTGTCAATGGGTTTATTTATGCTCGTCCGTTGTATGTCATTATCGCGCTCATTGTTTCGCGCGCGATAACGAGCCGTTGAAAGTTTATCTCTTTATTTCGTTTCAATACAAAACTTAGCAAGTGGATTTTTATCTTTTGCACTTTTTTTTTCCATTACGGCGGTGAATCAGATTCCTTGTCACGATCAGACGTGCGCGTATCGCGCGCGGCGCATTAACGATCATAGCCGAGGCAATCACTTACAGAAGAATCGATGCCGCTTACCATCGATAGCGGGAATCGAGATATGGAGGAAATTTGGCAGTGCTGAATGGCTGCATAATAAGGCGGCTCCGGTCGTCCGTTGCAGATGCAACCCGGCGGATATAGAAATTTATTGGGAAACTTGGTCGATTCCAGCCGGCAGACTGGATATATGTGTTCGGCTCTCAGGTGACACGATGTAGTTTCGAAGGGTAGCGGATAGTGGAAGTATAGAGCGGGGCGGGTGGAAGAAAAGAAAGAAGAAAGTTAGGGCGTACGCGACGTTTGTCCGTGGCTCGTAGCACGAGCCAGAAATGGACTTGAGATATCAAAAGCTTGCCGTTATCTCCGGCCTAACTCCCCCCCTAAGCCCTCCCTCCTTTTCCCCCGTCCCTTTCTCTCTCTCTCTCTCTCTCTCTCTCTCTCGTCTCTTTTCCTCCCTCTCAGTCCCTACCGAAAGTCTCTCATCCGGCTTTGAATGCAGAGTTTCCGGCTCGTAGCGGCTCGACTTCGTCTCTCTATGTGTGTGACCTACATCGGAGGTACCATCGAGCGTGCACGCGCGCGGACGTATATACGACGCCATTTCGGAATTCGCCTCCCACGTACGTCGTGCACACACGTGGGCACACAAGTTCACGTTCACGCCCACATGCACACATTTCCCCAACGACAACGAGCACGGCGCACACGATCTTGCTATATTCGCTCTAGGCGATCAACGAGGATGAACCGAACGGCGTAAATTTGGAACCGCGCCATTTGTATGCAAAAGTAATTAGAACGTGTTTTCTTATACGCGCAACAAAGCGCACGTTGATTGCGTTGCAGCGGGGGCTGCCTCCGCGTTTATATTTGTTCGGTATTTTTATGTTTTTTGCTTCGATATATGCGGTAGCGATACGCGGTAACGTTAGTTAACGTATATACGATCGCAAGAAATTGCTCCGTGTTTTTCCGCGTTCAAGTGAAGGTCTAAAGACTTTTGTTTTTCGGTGTGTCGTTATCAACCAGACATTGACGGCCTTGTGTGAGTTTGCATTCGTAAAGTGTCTGCGAGGCACGTGCTTGAAACACACAAGTGTGCGAGGCGAGTTCTCTTCATGTATAAACTTGTACCCGCTTGCGCTGGTCTCTCTAGGTCAGTCCGATGCTACATCTCGCTGATTCATATCTGATTCCATTTTTGCTTCACAGAAACATGCAGAAAAGAGAACGAGAGAGGGAGGGAGAGAGAGAAAGAGAGGGAGAGGCAGAGAGCGAGCGGGATATCTCTGTTCGACGAAATAGCTAGACCGCGAGGCAACTGATAAAGCTAATGGCATTGCCGAAAAATGCGTTATATATCCATTGCCGTTCCAACTTATGAAACTTTTCGCAAAAACCATTTCGTTTTAATAGACAACTACACTAGCATTTGCGATTAAAAAATTTGGGACATGTACATATATTTTTTTTAAGCATACATTCAATACTTTCTTTAAAAAAAAAAATAAAATAAATACTTTAATATTATTCCGGTTTGTATTACTCGCGGGAGTAATGTGTGTTAGCACGTTGAAGTTAGCCCAATCAGATGAAGAGCGCGTTCTCTCTCTCTTCGCCGCTATTATAGAAATGTCGAATTACCCATATTAATGCGCGTTACCAAGTACCTACGTAGCGGGAACATCCTGCCGTCATTAGAATCTAGAAAGAGTCGAGTGTAATAGTTAGTGTAAATGCAAATCTCTCGACTCGATATACATAAATTGGCGGGAAGCCCCTCGCCTCTCCTCGTCCCTCGCCCAAGGCCGGTCGCGTATCGCAGACCGCCGCCAGCACGCGATTTAAAACTTAGATGAGGCCGTCCGGCGACGTTACCTGAAAAATGAATGGATCCCCGAAGAGAGCGAGAGCTTAATTGCGCTCGCTCTCAACCTCTCCCCCGCCGCCCCCGTCCTTCTTTTCCCCCCGGTTCCCGGTCTTTCTCCTTCGGCAGTCGAAGAGCCGGAAACGAGAGTGGATGAAGCGGCAGGAAGGTACAGAAGGGGGATACGGTGGTTACCGATGGAAAGGCCAGATCCTTTTGACGCCGTACTTAACGGTCGACTTGAAATTAAGAAATTAAGAATTAATACGAGCCTTGAAACAGGTCGGGCTCGTCTCTTTCCGCCGGCAACGATCGCCGCGCATTTAATTCTCACACCGAGAGAGAGAGAGAGAGAGAGAGAGAGAGGGAGGGAGAGAGAGAGAGAGAGAGAGAGACGAATTTTCCGCAGGAACGGGTCGCGTTCGTTGATCCGCCGCGATGAAGTTTGCTCGTTCAGATATCGAGGAGTGTTCATTAATCACTGCGCCCTTGTGATCGCGAGTGACAGTCCCGAGAGCTTCGATAGTCCATTGTGAAAACGCAGGATAACACGTTTATATCCAGTAATTTGTTACTACTACTTTTTCTTTCTTTTTGTACATACACATATATTTAAAATTATTATATTATCTCGAAGATATTCATGTCGATTACTACTGTATGTACGCGTTTCGATTACACGTTACAAAATAATATTCTACAGTAACGCTATAATTAGCTGTGCATTCACAATTAATAACGAAGTTTATCAAGATATAAAACAAAACAAATAAGTAATTTTGCGCGACCGGTTACCGCATTTCTCCCGCTGACTTTTATATTCATTGGGCAAATAATATTTCCAACATTTGAAAACACACACTTTCGTTTTATTCCCCTTTTTTTCGTGTAGAATATTACCGCGGTCTACAATACATCACTTACAATCGCGCACACGTTCCCAATATTCGTCCGCCGTTTCGTTTTCACCTGTAGAACACCGCGGGGACGCAGGAGCGTGAAGGACGGGGCGGGAGGGAGGGAGAGAGGGTGGGAGGATAGGGGGACGGTGGGACTTCTGGGAGTTCTCCTGCGTCTGCGACCCCGCGCGGCTACGTGGCTGAATAAATAAATTTAATGGCGCTTGTCACGTAGCAAAACGGGATAAATTCCGGGCGTCTGACAGCCATTTAAAACAATGCCGTCGCGAATACACGCCATTTGTAACCCGGTGCTTTTGTTTCACGTTGCTATTCATTCCCCGGCAACCCCGCGCCCGCCGTCCCTTCGCCATCCCCTTCTCGCCACCACCACTCGTTACCTATTCTATATCCGCCGACGTCACCATCGTTCGACCAATCCACACGAGCGAACCGGGAAAGCCGCGCGCGGGCACGTTGATAGCGCGGCACTGTCGGATTCATGCTTCATTTTTTATTCCCGATAAAAATGCAATTAAGCCTCTTTGATAAGGCTTGAGTCGTGCCCATTGTGTACCCCTTTCTCGACCTCATATTCCGATTCCCATTCATCCCAACCGGTTGGAAATGCAACGGCCATTATTCGCGCGCGCGGAAAGATCGCGCTCGCCGTAAAATATCAATATCGGTTCTTCGGTTTTCTTCAGATGCAAATTCCTCGCCACTCTGAGATAGTAATGCGCGCCCTTTAAGCCGTAAGCTCTTTATTTCTTCCAAAACGCGGTTCCGGAACGGAATCGCGAGCAATTCGAGTCAATGGAACAAATCATCGTGCGAACATCTAAGCTCGCGCGCAAAAAAAAACCCGAAGATTGGTTGCACGTTCGCCTCGAGAAAGATGAAGAAAGAGAGAGAGGGAAAGCGAGGGTCGGGGTGGTCGCGTAACAGCACTTCGCGAATGGTTTTTTCCCGTCGTCGTTGCGACGTAACCGCCATGTATCACGTTATGGCGCTTATCAGACGGGCGTATATCTCGGGCGTTTCGCCGCGCGACGACGAGAGAAACCGAGAGAAAAAGAAGACGGGAGCGCGAAAGAGTGTAATTCCGCTTCTTCCTTCGAAATTTCTCAGGCTCGAATGGCGGAAGCCAGCTCGCACCGTTGCGCGAGTAACATTCCTTCTTCGGGGATGAAGAAGAACTCGCGCGCGCTCCCGTTCTCGCTCAGGCGAGAGGGTGCTCGGGCGTATGGGATGAAATTTATGAGGGTCCTTTATTCCGGCACTTAAAGGAACGGGTGGGGAAGCCTCGACTTAAGTTTGAGCAATTTATTAATTTCCCTGTATTTCGGCGCGTTCGCGTGGGCGATGCGCGCGCCTTTCGTCTTCCAAAAAAAAAAAAAAGAAAAAAGAAAAGAGAAAAGAAATACTCTCTCTCCTGACTCGACTCCAGAATACGTTTCGATTCGGAAAGACCCTTCTCCTCCTCCCCCAATAAACTCGTTGTATGATTGCTGCACGCAGCTTTTGTCTAGCGATGCAAGCATCATTAGTGTCGAGCGTAATGAGCGCGCTAATCACCAACAGACCGTGCAATGTCTGCTGAAGCACTCGAGAGAGAAAGAAAAAAGGCTACTTGTTGGGACACGTGGCTACAAGAGCCACGGAGCGAACAAGTGTCACACAAAAGTGTGTGTATATGTGTATTCTACATATATATATATATATATATACATGTATACGAAAAAGAGTCCTTTTTATTAGTCCTTTCAGCTATTAAAATTTTCCAGACAGTCTGACATACATATCACGGTAGAAAAATTTGCGGTAGAGTTTCGTTGTTATATTGTGACTCACTGTTTTAATTATTTTCGTTGTAGAGATCGAAAAAAAAAAACAAGATATAAAAGTGCAGAACAATTATAGAGTTTAAGAGACGATGAGAGAAAAACTTATCACACACACAAACGTGTGATTTAAAGAAAAAATACAATTTATATATTGACAGCAATTATTTAAATTATTTTGAAAACTGCGCGATCACACACAGCTGTGTTACTCCAGCTGCGTGAAAAAAGTATATAGTTTCACAATTCAATACGCTTTTGTGCGCGATATTATTTGCCGAATAGAAATGTGCAAAACGAGTAGTAACAAAATAGCGTAATAATATACGTATATTGTTGAGTAGTAGCGCGCGTTAGACCATTTGTATAGCAAATGTCAGTTCGACTGATATATCGGCTCTTTCTCCGACGGGACGGGGATTGGGTGCCGCCTAATTATCACGATTCCGATTTATGTACGATCGCATCTCTTTTCGAGCTACAGGATTTAATTCATTAGTCACGTTGATTAACGCATTCATTATTTACTTAATTACGTAAATGTAAATACGCTACTATTCATTTATTTGCGCACATTATTATAATTAGTCAGCGCGCTTTCACGATTCTTATCCATTTTATCCGAGTTATCACAATTGTTTACCTTGAATTTTCATTCACGTATTACGTGTATGTCAGTTCTCGCTGATTGTATTACATATCAACTCTCTCTTTCTCTCTCTCTCTCTTTCTCTCTCGTTTTAATCACTCTGCAAACTTAAACTGCACTAAAATTTCGAAGCGCGCATGTGTGCTTGTACCGGCCCTTTTCAGATATTTAACCTTTTGCAACCGAAGAGTTTTGTGTTTTCCTTTTATCGATTTCCGCGAGTTCTCAACCTAATTCCCCGTCAGCGGGTTAAACAAATATGCGCGCCCAAACGGAAAACAAGGTTGTAGAAATTCCGTATTGAGGTGTTGTTCAAGTCATCTATCGCTATATATCGTTCGCTGCAAAATTCAAATGAGTTGCATTACTTTGCCCGACGACTCGAAATCTGTTTGGAATTGATTTAAATCTGAGCTTCACAATGGGGTTGAGTGGAGCGTAAAGCGGGGGGCGGCCATTTACATTCTCAGACAACACGGTTCATGTTGCACAAGTATTTGCTCGGCCGTTTCGCAGCGTGGAACAGACACGAACAATTCCGGGGCAAAGTGCCGCTTTAGCGTCGAACTCGTACCGTTTTAAACCCGCATGTTTTGTTCCCTTATTTCCGCGTTAACTGCGTGCGCGCGCGAGAGAGAGAGAGAGAGAGAAAGAGGCGAGGCTGCCGCTCGTTTATTCGTGCGCGTATACGCTCTTGTAATTACCGTAATTATTGTCATGACCGAAAGTTGCCGAAATAATGCCCTGCATGGAGGGAAGATTTTTATTGTTGTATTGCCGCGTGTTTTAACGGCGTCTCCGTGATTTGTTGAAATTATTCAAGTTGCAAATATATTCGCGAGGACAAACCGCGTTTTCACAAATGTTAATCCTCGTGGTTTTTAGGTTTGTCACTGATATTCGTTATAAAAGTTGCATCTACTAACGCGAGATATAAAAATCTTCATTAATTACGAAAGTTTTTTAAATAATAATAGGTTTATCGAACCACATATGAAGGGAGTGAAAAACGCTGAAGATAGGGATGGCAGCGAGAGGCTGCAGTTAACAGTCCCGTTAAACATTAACTGCCGTTCTGCAGTTTTCCCCCATAACTCCAGGTTAACTTTGATTGCAGCTAACGGCCTCCAGGGATAGTACGTTTAAGAGAGAGTCGGGGGTGAAATGGGGGAAGGATAGAATAGGTTGATGAAAGAGAGTAAGCAAGACGGAAAATGAAAGTTGCGTGAGAGAGAGAGAGAGAGAGAGAGAGAGATTGGACTACAGGAAGGCATCTTATAACTTCTTATAATTACTCAAGACTCGAGGGTTTAACTGCTGTTTAATTTCATTCGGCAATTAACCCGCGCTTTATCGGCGCTCGAAACACCTCGAGCCATCCACTCCCTTCTTCCCCCATAGATATAGACATCAGCTATCATTTTATTCCGTTCGCGGCAAAGTACCTGCATTGTGCCGAAGCAGCAATAACGAAAGAAACGCGCGCTACTCACGATTTCGCGAGACATTTATCATCCGAATAAACAAGCGCGAAAACAAGAACAACTGTTACCGGTGACAAAATAGATAGTAATCCTGAAGAAACGGTTTATTCGAGATACACATAGAGCAGAAACAGCACGGAATAATGTACGAAAGTTCTTATCATTGTGAAATTCTATGTTTCCCGTCGGTATATCGGTGTCCGATAACACTTGGCGCGAGGATAGCGCATTCGTTAACAGGACACACGACGTCGTTCGAATAACACAAATAGCATTTCCGTCGGATAACTATTTCGCATCCGGCGAGAATGTTGCGTTTCGACCGTAGCAGCAAAGGAGGACACCCGTAACCTGTCCTGCTGAAATTGCAATCGTCGCGGTGTGGGCTGTAAATTAAAAGGCAGACAACGAGCGTTTGCAGCTGACAAGTAATGAGGCGTATAATGATTTTATCGGGCAATTGCCGGTGTTTCATGTTGCAATGCCGATTGGACGAGAATAATGGTTCGTCCGCATGAGGCATTCGATCGTTGATTGCCCATTCGGCCGTCTGGCTCGGACGCTCGCTGCGTTTGACCGCCCCGACATCGTTTTTCCCCCAACCCTCCGAAAAGGGATATAACTGTGTGTGCTCCCGAACCAAAATCCCCGCTGTGCACACTTCCTACAATTCGTCGACACATCGTCGACGTTCTCCAATCCCGATGTGTATCATCCCCGATCTTTTGCGATCTTTAAAAGAGCCGATCCGAGTCCATCATGCGCACATCATTTTTTGCTCGTGTCAGTTTTTTTTCGGTTTGTTCTTTCAGTCTTTCGCTGCGCGAAACAAAAATGAAAATTCTTCTATCTTATCCGTAAAATCGCTCGCGTTCTTACGCCGAGCTCCGCGTGTTAAAGTTTACATACGCGCTTGTCGTAGATTTGCATATTCGAAAATACTCCACTCGGATTAATCTAATTAGATGGAAATCGCGATGGCCGTGGACGCGAGGACGGGAGAGAAATACAGTCGCGCGATAGAAATGAGCGAAGCTACTCTGCGTAGATGGAACGACGTTACCGGCACGTTGGATTCACTTTTGGTGAAATTTGTTTATGCAAATAATTCGCTACAGCTATGGAAAACCGAGCGGAATCCCCACTCCCTGCGCCGCTCTTAACCCCTTTTCGCTTCCGGCACGTCATCTGTATTTCAAGTAGTACAGCCGCGTTATAAATCAAACCTTTTTCGTCCGCTTCTTACACCGTTGATGATTACTCTAAGTTGAAAACATTTCGAAAATCTAATCCAACTTTTATCATTGTTTTTTCAATAATTCAGGTATTTTCGATGTGTTTTTTTTTTTTTTTTTTTATATCTCTTGCGCGATCCGCTCAGATCCGATTGACCGAGAGACTTTTTTGCAGCGTTCGCGGAAAATTATTTCAACGCGGAAAGCAACGTCTAGATTACGAGTTTATCTAAATGGCTCTAGGACGCGGAAGTGTCGCGATATAGAGTGGCGCTCAGATTATAAGGGCGAGCCTCCCTCTATAGTCGTGTCAGATCTAGCACGAGCTGTGGTGATGTTTACGGTTTCGTGACAAAGAAAATTGTGTTCTCCCGGGACTAACTTTTCCGTAAGAGGGACAACTCCCCTGTGACGTGTTCTTTCCTCGACGTTACCATAGAATAGAGATAATAGTAATACTCGAAATCTCATGTTCATTTCGAAAACAAATATGAAGAAAAAATACACTCGAATCTTTCGGAACAGTTTATATTTTCTGAGAATGAGGAAGAGGGAGAGAGAGAAAGAGAGATGGAAACTGTCATCTTCAGCGAGGGAGTATTTTCATTTGGAATGTAGCGACGTTCGTAGATCGAAATCGAAGCCGCCGTTTGAAAATGAAGTTAAAATCCAATAGTCCAACACAGCCCTCGAGGGTCGATGAAGGTAACGGAACGAGGAGCCTATGCAGGACGGCACCCTACGAATTACGAGCGGATGACGAAATTTTGATTTTCTTGGCCGAGACGGAATCCCCCTCTCGTTCTTCCTCTACCATGCTTCATTCGTTTATTTGATTTTAAACCACGACGAGACGACCCTTGCGACCCTTCGCTCCGACGTCGTCGCAACTTCCTCCAATTTCACGCAGGGAGTGTGCAGGAAACGTTTCTCAACAAAATCTCTCGCTTCTTCTTTTTTTTTTTATTACATCTCCTTCACGGCATTTTCTTGCTCGTCACTTTTCGGTTTTCCCGCGCGACCGTAAAATTTTTGTCGTTCCGCAAGATTTAACGATCGCGATATATATACAATGACTTATATACAGAGAGACAATGCGATTACTATCTGAAATTCTAGTAACGATTGATTTATTTTATCGATGAAGAAATTTTGCGGTAAAAAAAGATGATAGTTTTCTAAAATATCTCATAAAAGTATTAACGTTACCGCGGTGACGCTATTAATAATGATTCTCGTCGCGAGCGACACGAGATAAACGTCATTTAATTTAGCTGACATATGTTAGGGTATATAGGTGAGTTGCAGAGAGAGGAGTGTGTGTGTGTGTGTGTATTTGTGTGCGTCTGCAATTTTGTCTCCCGGGATCTGGAAGCTTCTGATGGCGAAATCCTTTGAGTACGAGCCCGCAGCTGGATCTTCTTAAGATTAGTTGTTAGGTGGGTTAAGTTTCAGCCTGCAAACAAAGCGGTCCTCCGTACTTATCGCCGTCTAGAGTATTTTGCTTGTCTGCTTGTGAGTAAATAACTACTAGTAGTATTTATACAAGTTATATCCTGATAGAGAAATATGTACCTATACACATATGTACCTATACATGATAAACGCATCAATTACGACAATGCAAAATATAATTTTAGGGTATTTATTATGCACATCACTCTCTCTTTCTCTCCCTCTTTTTCTCTCAAGATATTATTTAAGTCCAATAACTGATCAAGAAATATCTACATTTTTGTTTATGATAGTTTGTAAAATACATTTTGTAAAGTAGCTCTTTCCGCGATTGTTTTGATAGTTTTTGTAAAATACATTTTGTAAAGTAGCTTTTTCCGCGATTGTTAGGTAGTTGTTATCAGAAGCGATTGTTATCAGAAAAACCTATCTTCATTTATGATTGTTGTTTTGTTGCTTTATGCATTGCATATATAAAGATACATAAATAAGCAAAAAGAAAGAAGGAAAGAGAAAGAGAGAGAGAGAGAGCGTGCGCGCGAAACAATAAACAGCTAACTTATTTAACTACTGCATTTGCGCGTTGATGCGATTTTATTTATTTAGAGAAATGCACGGCGCGCACGGAGCTTTTTTCGAGAAATTAATACTGCACCAATTTAATTCCACACCTGCTAATCGATTAACTTGGTTTTGGAAATTTGCTTGTAATTGACATTTTAATGTATACGATAGATATTTCTATACAATATACACCATGCATATTTTCGTAATCTATTTCGCTATAATTGCATTGAAACAAATGAAGTGTTATAAGAAAGGAGGAAAGCTCAGAATAAAAAAAAAAAAAAAAATATTTCCTTTTCTGTATTTTTTTCTTTTTTGAGCTCAATCGAACAAACGTTTAATTTTTTTTCGCGTATTTTTGGAACGAAACGGCAGCCTGTTTCTTCCCTATTTATCCACGCTTCATAGTCCTGTGATTTTTCCGCAACGACGCTTTGTCGCGACGCATCCGGCCGCTTCCGGTGCGCCTGGGTCCGGAAACAAGATGGCCGACGCCGACGCAGTCATGATGAAATATTAGCGGAAAAGCTGGTACCGGGAGCGAGAGGGACGTGGATGGTAGTGGGCCCCCGGGAAATTTCGGAAAATCTTTCTCTTCCCCTCTTTCGTCCCCGATTCTCCTGAGCGGCGGCAGCGCCAATATCAGTCGTGGTCCAACGCCTTGATGGCGTACTTTTGTTCCGCCGGAAGCGAGCACCCTTGGTTGCACTCTCGTAGGCTTTACATTCATTTTAGCACCTCGTGCTTCACCGCGCGGAATGCATACAGCAGCGGTAACGGTGAAAACTTTATGAAGAGAAGGTGAAACAAACGGACGGACATTTCTTATGGAAGATTAAGCCACTAGAAAATTGAAAATGTCAGAAGAAAATGGAGTAAACTCTCTCTTTCTATCCCTTCTCTCTGTAGACGGTTTTTTGAAGGATTAATAATAAAACGGCAATCTATTTAGTGCTAAGTGCACATAAAACACGGAATATGTAATATTTATAAAAAAAAAAAAAAAAAAACTGAGCGCAAGCTGTATATCCGTCGTTTTAAAAATATATATTGCATTGTTATCTTAAGTAAACGCGCGTAAAAGAGGCAAATGAGACAAAGTGGGAAGAAATAACAATTGTTCATTATAATGTGCTCGTCGTTAACACTCGCGTAGGTAAGTAGCTGCTATAATTTTGCGTGCGATCTAGTTATCTTTTATATTCGAGTAAAAAATATATGGAGGCGGAGAGTCATTTCAAATTACGTTAGTGGACCTCGCGAGAGTTCATTCGCAGACTGAGTGCGGTGGAAAGGTCGGAGTTGTGCATCGCCGTTGCACAAACGCATGCATTTTTAAAAGATCATATATTTCGGTTAGACCCACGCCGAGGGTACATTTCACGGACACGTTGGCATGCTCCGTTAATGTTCGCCATGCAACAAACGCCACCTTTGCTCGACCCTCGACGCTTTTAAATAAACATTTCATAGAAAGTAAAATTTATGTCCGTACGTGCCGGAAGTACAATAGAAATGCGTACGAACATACAAAACATATTGCACGTCGTACGATTCAACAAAACAAAAAGACACATAAAAAACAAGAAAAAAGATGATCATTCGGTTGCGGTAGTGCAATAAGAGTTTGCGCATGCATTTTGAACGAACTGCGAAAAAACCACAGATCAAAATGTAATTTCCACATCACTTTGACAGTCCTTTTAATATTAAAACGCGTAAATAGCCGATATGTGAATTTGTAATATTACGGAAGAAATTAATCGCGAAATGCGATTATTTCGAAATTATCAAGAATTATTGCAACGCGATGTGACGGGTCTGCATTATTGGCAGAACTTATTATCTTCGTGTCTTGAAGGAACAAACGCGACGATCATAACGCTCTGAAAGCCGCGGTAATGATGATTCATGGATCGAGGAATTGCGACCGCGCGCGTCGTCAATGTGCGCTGGATAATTCTCCCGCGGAAAATCCGACGTTTATTTAGCTTCGACCTTCTCGTCGATAAATAATTCGACGTTCGTTGAATTCTCTCTTTCTCGTTCTCTCTCTCTCTCTCTCTCTCTCTCTCTCTCCTCTCTCTCTCTCTCCCTTTCTTTCTCGCTCCTTTTTCTCTTCTCTATCATTCCCGCCGCGCGCGCAACGGATGAATCGAGCGGACTCACGCGAGCGTTTCTTCCCTTATCAAACGGGTGTCCATTATTCACGCGTTTGCGAAACTCGGCCTGGTTTTACAATACCCCAGCTGCCCCCCGTTCTTGCCGCACGTTTGTTCGTTTCGTTCGTTTGCTCGATCCATCCATCCATCGATCGATCGACGGATCGATCGAACGGCCAAGCGTGGCCGCGCGACTATTGTTTTTCGCGGAATGACCGATGCCGGCACGTGCATGCTCGATCATTGCTCTCGTATATTCTTCCTTCATTTTTCATACTTCGCACTTCTTATCCTCGCCGTTTCTCAATGAAAGGGAGTAGAATAAGAGAGTGGAAATATAGAATTTATTTCGTGTCATATAACAGAAATCCACGGTTGAAAATTGTAACGAAACATATTACAGTATGAGCAGAAACAATCGAGAGAGAAAGAAAGAGAAAGAGACTATAAAGAGTGTCTCCTTCGGAGAGAAAAACAAATGGTGCAATAGACACGGACGATTTCGGTAGTTCTAACGAATAAGACGTTTTCTTCCGAGAAATCGATTTGAAGATACCCGAAGTCGGGACTGCGAATGCGCTCCTTTGACGCATCTCACGGCACGTATATAGCCCGGGTAAGTCGGCTCGTCGATCCCGAGGGAGCCTAGTTCGATTTTCATTCCGAGTGAAGAAGACTACAATTCGCCGGCGGCCACGTTTTCCAATCTCTTCCTCGGCGCTGGCCGTCGTCGCTCGTCCGAGGGAACGTCGCCAACTTCGGTCTCGTGGTAGGGTTGCACTCACTTCCCTCGGGGGAAAACGGTCGCTATGCGCTAAGGTGGAGTCTCGCGGAACGGCGTATCTCGAGGTGCAGGAGTCGTTCCCGCGCGGCGACAGGGAATGAAAAGCGTGCGCGCCTTCGACTTCGGCCTCTATCGAACCAGCTGCTGATTCAATATTCGTTTCTCTGCGGCATAACTTTCCATTTGCATGCGCTCTGCCCAACTCCCCCGCACATACACACACACACACACATACGTACACCTTTCGTGCTTTTCGTAACCTCTCTTCTCTCTCTTTTTTTCCTCCGCTTTCTTCCTCCTTCTCTCGTCCGGTTTTTCTTTTCGGCTCTAACCGCCTTTTCGACGAACGAGCTATCCCATACCCACGTCCAGGTCGCAGATCGGTAAATGTCGACATGTGTTGCATAATATCGAGATATTTTGATACTCCGCTTCGACCCTGGCGATATTGTAGTATATTAAATCGAAAAGCTCCTGCCGAGAGAGCAGCTCCGTTCGCTAAATCTCTCGCGCTCGCTAGAATTTCCAAGAGGAAAAGCGAGCAGAGCTTTTCCGCGCTCGGCTCGTTTGCGTGCGCGCGTACACTCGATCACTCCGTACGCCTTCGCGGGGAATTGGATTCGATTTTTGCGCGAAAATAAAGACGAATGACGTGCTCGGCTTGCTGCGAGAGAGCGCTCGAGCGATATTCCCGCTCGATATCAACGTATAAGTTTTCAGACACCATTAGATACGCACGCGCGCGCAACATCATTTAAAATAAGCTTAAAAAAAAAAAAAAAAAAAAAAAATTCAAATCACTAAAAGGTCTTCAGTTGAAGCACAACAAAGGAGAAACGATTCGTCCAACTGCGGTATAATCATTGTGGTTTTCTAACAATGTACAGAGAATCGTATTACCGCGCGTTTTTCCTCTCCTCCCAGGATAGAGCGGTCCTGATTCGTTTATGGGTTTCTCTCTTCTCTATCTCTCTTGAGACAATCCGCGCGATGCAAAATCAGCGCAATTCCGTTGAACAAAGACGAGTCGGCGAAAGAAGGCTGATGCTATTTGTATATCAAACGAGTTTTTGTTCGGAGTCGATACGTAACTTCGTTCGTCTCACGGAGCGCGCCCGCTCGCTTCCGTTTCCCCACTCCGTGGGGGAAGGGAAATGGTGAGCGTCTTCCGCTACAAAGTTTTCAATAAATCCTTTTGGCAGAAGTGTTGACGACACGCCCTTACCCAAAAGTATACGTAGTTTTCACAAGAGCTATTAGCGAGAAAAACGCACGAGACGCTCTTTTCTCCTTTCTCGTTAATAACTCCGTCACTTGTCTTTTTTTTTTGTTTTTTTTTATTGCGAAGAACGCGAATTCTTTATTCTCACGTAATAAAAACGCAAACCTTGCAAATCGAGAGATTTTGCGTTAAACTTGTTTCTCAATCGAATCGCTCTCCGCCGAATACGCGAAGGTTATGCGATATCGCACCGGCGATTATAACTATCGCGACTTAATTCGAAAAGTTTGACGCGACGCTGTCGCGCGAGAGAGCGGAAGAGAGCGATGGGAGGAGAGCGATGGCGGTTAGCCGCGAACAAGTTCAATTTACGATTTTGCAATTCCAATTGGCCCGACTATGCAGATGCGAAGCTCGCGAGTTTTTCTTTCGCTGTCTCTCGCGAGACTCATCCTTCTCTCTTTCTCTCGCAAATCCTCGGTTCTCAAACGCCGGAAGAAACACGTCCACGCGCGAAAACACTCATTTACAGAGTCTGTTCTTGAACTTATAAACAAGAGTGCGTCAAGCATGACGATGTTTATACGGTTGAGAAAACGGTATGCAACGTGCTCAGCTATTTTCGTTTTCCAATCGTATGTGAGTCGGGGGAGGTTAAAAAGGCCAGACTCGAAGAGCAAAAATTGAGTACGTGCAGCGCGCGCGCGACGCTGGATTCAGGCGGGTTATAAATTGCGAGTGGCCGCGAGCTCCCGAGAAGTCCTGTCGGAGGAAAAGGGCGGAGGAAAGTTTTCCGCTGGCAGTTCGTTGGTAACTCGAAACTCGCGCTGCCGGAAAACGGAAAAGAGCGCCCTCGTACATCAGCCTTTCGTGCGGCCCAGTCGCTTTTTCTCTGATTAAGGTGATGCGAGAAAGAGAGAGAGTTCGCGGAACAGGACCGCGGAGTTTGCTCGCAGTTCGTTGCATCGCGTCTGAATTTTCACGTACCGGTCTTAAACAGGTTTCGTATTGCTCTGGAAATAGTTTTTCGTTAGCGCCGTTTAATTTAGTTTTTTTCCCGGTGCGCGTTAACGACGCGTTCCCGTTCGACTTTGAAAAATCGGTATAACATTTGCGTCGGACGCGTTCGATGAGTTTGCTTTATTAACTGCTCCCTTAACCGTGCATTTGGTTGGTGCGTTAACATTTTGTATGATAATGTCAATATTGCGTTAAAACGTGATCTTTTTTCGAAAGAGAGACATGAAAACACTGCGCGGCGCATTTGTGATAATTTTTCACCTCGCAAAAAGCAATACAGCGCGTGTTCCACAGCGCGTATCCAAGTTGAGTTTAACTCGGCGGTCGTTACGCAGATAAAAGAATGCTAAACGATTCTTTAATACATTCGTTGGACGCGAATACATTAATAAGATTTACGGCGTTGTCGTTGTACGTCATTTTGGCTCGCGGTCTTATAAATAACCTCAACTTCCCATCGCATGCATTATAATATATTATGCGGGCGGAGAAGTAGCGCGCGGTTCTTCCCCCGCGCCGCGCAGTTTTTTACGCCATAATCACGCAGTTAAGGAGATAAATATGACGTCAGTGGCAGAAGCCGGCAATGTGGTGCGCACATTAGGAAAAAGTATATCTTTTGCGCCCACTAAGCCGCTGTTTGCTCCGCGGTTGCGAGTTTACCCGAGATAGAAAGTACAAACAACGACCGGACGGAGAGGTGGAAAGACGAAAATATATTAAAAGAACGTCTGCGCGCGGAAAGTAATTCGCGGTAGCGTATTAAGAAAATGAAATATGCGGACTCGCTTCGGTTACGTTAATTCCAGAGGTATCGAGTTGTTGACTCGTCAGATTAATGACAAGAGAGAACGCGACTTCGATTTACCTCGCTCGCGATCGTCTCGATGCGAAAAATACGTAACAACCCAGAAACGACCCGACAGCGACGGAGTGAACGTAAAATCACTGCTGAAAAATGACTCCCGATATCCTTAGATTTTCATCGCGGCGAGACTTGAGCGGAATACCGTGTGGAAAGGAACAGAGAGAAAGAGGGGCAAACGCCGGGGGATAAAAGTCCCGAAGGAGTATTAGAAAGCTGGTCCACCCATCTGCCCTTCGTGCATTAAAGTCGTCCGCTAATTGGATCGGTTCCCGCTTCCTTCCCTCTCATTTTTCTTCCGACTTTTCCTCGGTTTCCTGCTTCCAAGTCTCCCTCCTCGTCATTCTTGAACCCTTCAGTCCTTTTCTTCCCGAGCGAGTGCTTGATGAGGGACGGAAGGAGTTTTCTCTTTGAAGGCGGCTTTCGCAAGCACGAAGGATGAAAAACGCGATCCATAATCGTCCGCGACACAAGTGCGCACGTCCATGATGCAGCCCGGAGACTCTAATCGGGTTTAGTTTATCTCACGGAGACACGCGCTCTGTACAAGTATTAGATACCTGCATCCGTTTCCATCGCGCCCACCCCTTCCCGCGCGCTCTCACCGCAGACCGCCCGTCGCCCGCCGTCCCGGCCATCTTGGCTCATCATCTTCTGGAGGCAGTTGGATAGGTCGGCGAGCTAGGTGAAGCTCCGCTCTCTCCGGGTAGCTAACTCATAACTACGTCACATCCTGCAGGTAATTGAAAACGTTATCTCGCACCCGGCCGCCCCCGGTCCCTCCCCTATCCCGTCGGTCGTACACCCCGCAGTGCCGCGCCACACGGCAGCGGCGGCGGCGGCTTGCGGGGTGCTCACCCACCCCCGTTGTGCCCAGAACCGGCTGGTAATTAACACTCCGCCTCCCTCCCGTTCGGGTAACTCCTGGAAAACTAGTAGGAAAACTCGCGATAGCGTTCTCCGTCTGCTCTCCACGTGTACTCGCTCCCACCCCTTCCTCGCTTCTCTTTCTCTTTCTATCTCTCTCTCTCCCTCTTTCTCGTTGCGTCGATCTCTCCTTTTCTCCATCCGCTCGTTCTATCAGCTCGCCGCCGCCGCCTCTTGGTTACCCGACACATAATTCGTAACCGCGAGTTGTATTCAGCAGAAAATGGACTTAGGATTGTGCCGCCTCTTTCTCACGTTTAACTCTCACGAGTACACATATTTACGGTACTTTATGGTCGAAGGGATAAAATCGGGAAACGAAGTGTGCGTTAGTTATCTACGACAAGCTGGATTTTTTATTTTTAAAGTAAGCATCGAAAGTATAGAGTTTGAAAACTTTATGAGAGTTTATTTGAAAAATTGTTAATGTTTGTATATAAATCTAATTATTTAAAACAAAAGAGAGAAAGAGAGAGAAAGAGAGAGAAGACGCACGCGCGTAAGACGTCGCAGATCGAATCGCGACGCGTGCGTTGATGGTGCGTGGGAGTTCCTCGTCTTTAGTTTCCCTACGACAGGAACGACAAAGGGAGAGAAGGATGACACACTGGGGATCGATTCTCCTACGTCTACTTCTGTCCTGGACAGTGACGAATGGAGGGCGGCTTTCAGCGAACTCTCTCGCAGCCAAGTACCCTTCTCTCCTTTCTTACGTACTTTCGGACGACGTCCGATGTCGTTTCATTAATTAACGGGGAATTAGAATCGTTCTCGTTTCGCGGAACGAGACGAAGAACCGATACGGTGGCGGAAAACGAAGAAAATAATGTAAAGCGCAAACACGAATAATAGATAAATAAAAATTCACCATAGTTGTACGCGAATAACAATGTTATTCATCTCGTTTGAGAAAATATAGAAGAGTAAGTTTATGTACGTTATTCTCTGGAGATACGAGATAAGGGAGAGATTAAAGCGTAAATAAAGTTTAATCCTTAATCCTTTGATTGCCTGTTAGGGTCGTTTTCGTGGAGCTCCGAGATTTCTCTTCTAAGCTACGTGGTTGCTACGTCGTTGACATCTTTGACGTCACCGGTATCGGCATAAGCGATTACCTCACGCGGTATTATAATTTTCTGTCGACGCCTCTTGCCAAGTCGATCCTACTGTTTGTCGACGTGCGCAAGGGACGGGACGATAATTCACGTCACGGCTTCTTAGCCTCTCGACGTCTCAGTGGTTTCGCCACTTGACTGTGAATAGCGAGAAGGAAGAAACAAGGAGAGCAAGAAGGAGAGAGAGAAAGAGAGAGAGAGAGAGAGAGAGACACACACACACACAGAGAGAAGCGTGAGAGTCAGCAAACCGGAAGCCTACTAGCTCCGTCCGCGGGCACCATTCATCAAAAGTGTCCACTCTACCGTCATCTCTTCTCTTTCCTCTTTCCCTGCCCTTCCCCTCTCCTATTCCCTGGCCTTCAATCCGCGTGACGGTAGTCACTTCTGTTGGCATCCTCGAAGGGCACACACACCGCCACCTCCACCATCACCTCTGCCTAACACCTCTCCGAAATGCCATTCCCATTGATTAATCGAAGCGAGGCATGTCGGGACTCGGCAACACCCTCCATTTCCTCCCTTATCCCCGTTAACCACTACTAATACTAGCAACGTCGTTGTCGTCGTAGTCGACGACGACGACGACGACGAAGACAGGCTTCTCGCTGGCGCTCGCCATCACCCCATCAGCCCCCATGGAGGGTTCCATGATTTACCCTTGTACACGTCGCAGCTTCGATAGCAAGATATTGACTACCTCCCAAGGAAACGGCCTAACATCATTCGCGTACTCGTCAATTTTATACACATTCTGATACACTTATTTTTACACGTTTCTTTACATAATACGTACAAATAAGTTTGAAATATAAAATTGAATGTATATGTTGGTTGAGATTTTTCGTCTAGATATAAAATTGTTCCATTCTCTGTCTACGTTAGTGCGAGACTATAAAATCACACGAGTCGGAATTAACACGAAGTCTAACTCAGTTAGATCCAAGTTTAGAAGTCCACCGTTTCTCAGGAACATAAACGTCACACTCCAGGGATAATGCGAGATCTACAACGGCAAACGCCGAAAACGTTCTCAGTGCTGCCGAGAAGTTGGTGTCTTATTTATCGCCTCGTAAAAGTAAATTTTCCATGCTGCCGCTTGGAAAACGCTAGCGTGATCTGTACGTTAGTGTAATTTTCGCGCCGCTCCGCTGAATTTTGTCGGAGTTTAAAAATATCTCACGCGTCCGCGCAGTGTATAGAAAGAGTAAAAATACGAAAACGGCTCTGTGAAGTGAAACATCTGGCAGAACTCTGATAATCAGTGCTTTGAAGACCTTTGTGTGTAGATGCAATTACATTGTACCCTCGTTAGCATACTGATAAGATTACCAAAAACCTTCAATTTCAAAGTTGAAATAATACTGCGTAGATTTGTTAGAGGACGCAATTTTCAAGTTGAAGTAAAATTTATATTTACAGTATTTTTTTTATATTTTTAAGATATTATTGATATATTATATATAATATATAACATATATATTCAAAATATATATATATTTATTTTAATATATATAATGTTATAAATATATATTTTAATATAATAAAAAATATACACATAATTATATATTAATAAATATATATATTAATTAATTATATATTATTAATTTATGTATATGTTATATGTATATTATATATATCAATAATAATTTATATATAAATTTAAAAACTTGCAAGAAATTTGTCTATTTAATACATTTCGCGCGCGCGACAATGTAAGGCGAGATGCCGAGAAACTCCCGCAGGACAGTTGTCATCAGCTTGCGGAAGGCTCGTAGGAATATTCTGCAGTTTGGAACTTGTGTGTCAGAAGCTGACCAACAATGCGGTGGACGGAGGTAGGAAGTAAAGCGGCGTGCGCGGACCGTCGGACGGCAGACCGGTCTGCATAATGATTGAATTCCAGCGTGGCGCCTTCCGCGTATTTACCGGATGCACGGAATTTCGACGGGGCGCGAAGGAATTCCTCGCCGCGAGGGACAGTTTCGTTTCACGGCCCCTTGGGGAGCTTTGATTTCCTCCGCTTTCGACACGCCGTCTTTCATCCCCGGCGCGCCGCGAGGAATTTATTCGGATTACTTTATCGCCGCTTTATTATCCTCGACGTTCAAAGGAAGCGGTGTTAACGTGCACGGCGAATCGAAGTTGCTCGTGGTATCTCACGAATTTTGTACGACGTTAGATAATATTAAAAAAGCATTCTCGCGTGCAGTAATTTCGTTACTGCTGCCGTCGTTTTTAATTTCATTATTATTTATATAGAGAAAACATATATTTTTTATTGCGATTATATTTGTCGCAAAAAAGAGAGATATTTTCTGTGCAATATGTAACAAAAATTAATTTTTCTTGTCGCTATGATCGAAGAGAGACAAAACGCACAAATTTTCGCGACCATATATTTTCTTCTGGTAGTTTTATCCGGATATGCGATATCGAATTTCGGCTTTGTCGTTGCATATAGCAGGCTTAGTCATCACTTTGCGGAATTAGATACCGCGAAGTTATTCGTGATAACTCCGCGTTTTCAACGGTCAAAGCAAGCTCGCTGCTGCCTTTTAAAAGTAATGAGCATCTCTTTAAAATTCTCGCTCAACTTTTTCTTTCTCTCTCTCTCTTTCTAAAAATTGGCATATTTATTACGAGATTGGATGGCAGTTTCTCGTGCGCAGCGTGCATCAGCTTCGAGTTACTGAGAGACAAGTTATTTTTGTCCGCTTTAAACATACTGTAACCTTGCTGGAAATAATATCGTGCTGGAGAAAAATAAAACGACGTGTGTGTACATATATATGATAAGAGACAATGGGAAATGTCGTTTTTGCGCGCGCAACTAAATTTTCCACGTGACCGTGATTTCACCTCCGTCGGACACGCCAATCGCGTGATCGCGTGCGTGGCTGGTGTCGCAGCACGTGATGCGGAGTAAATGGTGTGATGCTTATGGACGCGAACATGGGGTAAGAATATCGCGTCGTGCACGATGAACCACTCTCTGAGGGGGAATTATACTGCTTACTCTCCCTTCCGACGCTCTCGGCATCAACGTTCTTCGTCATGATGGTGTTATTAAGAATGGAACACGCGCGTGCGCGCATTTCAACATTATATACACTAATTATTCTGCTTCGCCATAATCCAGCTTATTAACAAGTTCGAGTAATAATTGTCTGCGTGTGTACGTGTTGTGCTTGCATGGCTTTGTGTAGCTCTTCCGTTGTGTGTGATCTTAATTCACGGAAGACAAATATGTGCGCGAGCAAATATGAAGCTTCAAAATGTTACTCGGAAAATTACGCATAATCTTCACACGATTATTAAGGTAAAAACTTGCTTTCGACACTTGAAAGATAAATAAAAGAGTTGAAAATGTAATATAAAATGTATATAAAAATCTGCTAATTTAGATTATAAGATTTTACTTTGTCAGTTCATCATTGGGTTTTTTTTTTAGTTTTTTTTAAGTTTTTTTTTTATTTTTGCGTCATTCTGACGTGCACGGCAAGCACTACAATTACAGCACTACAAGGTTGCTGGTTTCCTTCCTCGCGAATGGTACTCAAGCTTCGTCTTCCAACGACTCGCAAACAACGTTGACGATGACGACGCCGCGCCGCCTACGCGTATTTTCCGGCGGCTTGTTAGCGCGCGCGGCGATGTTACCCCAGCGCGTGTGTCTCGCGGCGTCTTATTTAATTAGACGCCTTTCGAGACGACATTGTTAGGCGCGCAGGGCATCACCGAGTCGCTTGCCTGTACGTGTTCAAGTTGGCCTACGGCCAGCGCGAGAGAGCCGCGCGGAATTACGGTTCTCTTCAAGACCTTCCATCTCACTACTTTCTCTCTCTCTCTCTCTCTCTCGCTCGCTCTTCTCCCTCTATTCTTTTCTTCCGTCTATTCAGCGTCGATCAGGTACTTTCCGCTCGCTCGCGCTTTTATTGCGCTCGTACTCGGGATCCGAAGAAAATCTCCGCCCACCCGAAGGGAAAATGGAAGGAAGGACTCTCGCCGCGCAACGTTGTTACGAGTGTCGGAAGAATCAAAGCCTCCAAAGGCTTCGGCCTCAAATCCCAGCTCCTTCCTTCCCTCCGCGTCCGATTCGAATTATCGATCGGTGCCGGGCACGGATGTTGCAGTTGACGGCGGAAAAAACGTGTGTAAATTTCGGTCGAGATTAGAAAACGATTAAAAAACGATCTGTCATTTCGGGTGTGAAACGCTATTTGTCTCTAGCGCGAGAAACCACTTTGTCCTAGTTTATTATAACTCCCTATAGGCTTATTAAGTGTAATAGGGCTTCCTACGTGTGTACAAAGCGGAAAGTCACACGAGCAAGTTGCGCGCGTACGGGCGGTGCAACCGTACAGCTGTGCTCGTACTTAAAGAAGTTTGGGTCGTAAAGGGTTAATGCGTTGAATGCCAACGACAGTGTGTTAGCTTCCGTAGCGCAAACTTCCACCGACGCCGCATTGCACTCACGCGAAGAGAAGACAAAAGCGACATTAAGAAAATCAAGCGATGTGTGCGATACTTTCGTTCGTACTGAAATTTCAAGTTGGCGCGTAGCCGTGATATTTTAAGAGGCAATTTTGCAAATCGGACAGTCTATTAAATTTCAAACGAGTCTCGTTGCTCTCTTTATCTCTTTTACTTCCATCAGAGAAAAGAATATCGCAATGTCGACAAAATGTTATTTAGTGTTCGCACAGTGTTAGTTGTTAATTGAGGTATTTGTTTTTTTAATTTAGGCTTTCAAGAGTTAAAATAACAGAATGTTTCTTTAGATTAACGAATATTTGGTAATTCTCGACTGTAACAAATAGTTGGCTTAAATAAGATTTTCTTTAACTTGTTTTAAGTGTATAAATTGTAAAGATTTCTTTCGCTCCTAAGAAAATTTTTTTACGTGTATTTTATCCTTCGTTTTACTCGCACACGCGTACTTCTTCAAGTATATATACATATAATCGACAGCGGTATCAGTGATGATTAACATCACCCACGTGAGCGCCAACTTGGAAGCAAATTGGCCAAAACTTTGTTGGGATTAGAAATATCTCTGTATAGTACGTGCTACTCTGTATGGAGTGTGCGCTAATAACACACGTGGGCTACACGGAGATGTAAGAAGCTTGTTCCGAAAGTTTGTCGCGAGGTGTGCTGCGGCCGATCATCATCCTCCAAGAATGCAGCCGTGATGCATTTAACGCCGCCATCTTCCCCGTTGCAACTTTGTTGCTCAGGAATTTCCCGTTTCGCGGGGATATTCTTGCGCGCTCGCTGCGTTTCCGCGCGCGCACTCGTCCCGGCATACTTTCGAGTTGGCGAATATCAGAGGCGAACTTCTGCGGAGCAGCGTCCGCATCCCCGAGGGAGCAGACCGGCTCCCACGCGCGCGCGCGTGCACGTCTCGCGTAAACCGCCGAGTTTATCTCGTTGCGGTAACATTTATTCGCGCCGATACGCGCAAGAAAGTTCACCCGCCGCAAATTTGTGGCTCCTTATACAGTACTTGGAACAACTCGTTCTCTCTCGCAGTAAACATCACGCCGCGGATAACTAAGCGGAACGCTTTGTCCGCGGGAGAAACAGTCTCTCTTTAATTAATTACACCACGTGTAATTGCAGTGCAGCATTTCTCTTCATTTCTGTTTTACGAAGACCGCTTTGCTATATGTTTGCAAATAAATCCTATGTGACAAAACGGCAAGTATCGCTCGCGTTTAACATTCTCGGTTGTAAGTTAGGTATCTCGCGTCTGATTTAGTCTCTCTGTCAGAGGTTTGCCGCGCTTAAATCCCGGAGGATTTACAATATGCGGGCGTATGCGGGTGCAATATCATTCATTAAGATCACACAAGCAAGACGCGAATACATGCCCGAGACGAAATTTAGCATCTTTTTTAGTGCTCTTTCAGCCTATATAAACCCATCTTTATTAGAATTAGAATTTAGAATAGAACCTCTGTTTTTAAATCTTGATCTTCTATAATTTAATGCCGAATTGTTACTTCGACTTTATCAGAGCTTGCAATGCGCAGCATAAGCTGAGAGTTAAATTTGACTTTAAAACTGTTAACAGAAAAAAGGAAATTTCGGACATATTGTAGCGTCAAAGTAGCAAGTCTATTTTTTCTCTTATTTCTACATTAAAATAGAGGAATTGAAGTTTATTGTAGACGCTAAATTTCGACTCAGGTATTTATTTTCGTTTACGTAGCTTGCGCACCAAGCGTTCGACAACTACGCGCGTCTTTCTGTCATAAATTAAGATCTTTAAATGATTTTGTTGCCTGTGAATTTTTGATCAACATCCACATTCGCATGTACATACGCACAATTCAAGAGAACATATAGTAACGATGTTTCTTCAATAATCTAGTAGGACTAGTAATTTTTTTAATCGAGATAATGAGAGAGAATTGTATGCGTTCTACATACCCCGTGTGTATCACCATGTCCGTATGTATCATGTATGTATGTCGGCCGTCGGCACCATCATATTCGATGCACAACGGGACAGTCTCGCTTTGACGCTTCCAACGTCGAGGTTGTCGACGAAACTCATTCTTGAAACTGCCACAGACGAATTATATTTCACAAGTGCAAAGAGAAGAACGTGAATTCTCGAACACTTTCGAAGCACAACACTGTGTATTCACACAATAACACACAATAAGTCGCGCGACTTCGACCTTCCGACGGAAGATCGTAGAAACACCGAAAATAGTACGCCGAAAAATAACCACCACAATCACTGAAATCACTTCTCCTGAGTTTCGCGGAAGCACTATGCCGAGAGTGCGCGAGCAAGTACGATTTCGTTCTGGCGCTACGTATGTAGATCTCTAGTCGCCATTTTGATCCGACGGATTGTGACACGTACGCGATATTTAAGCTTTTACTGTGTCGTTATTGATTCGAATATTGATCTGCACGCAACGCAGAACAAGTCATGCTTCCGGGAAACTTAGGGATAAGTGATTGTAGTGATTTCGGTGGTTATTTTTTGGCATATTGGTCTCGTTGGTTTTTCGATCTTTCCGTCGGAAGAAAGTCGGAGCCTCGCTACGCGTTCGCGATATTTTATTAATAATAATTAATCACTTAATACGCCGTTATGACCCGAATATCGATCTGTACGCATTACAGAACAAATCATCGTGCTTCCGCGAAACTCAGGAGAAGTGATTTTAGTGACTGTGGTGGTTATTTTTCGGCGTACTATTCTCGGTGTTTCTACGACCTTCCGTCGGAAGAAGGTCGAAGTCGCGCGACTTGTTATTGTGTGAATATAGTGTTGTGCTTCGAAAGTGTTCGAGAATTCACGTTCTTCTCTTTGCACCTGTGAAATATAATTCGTTTGTGGCAGTTTCAAGAATGAGTTTCGTCGACAACCTCGACGTTGGAAGCGTCAAAGCGAGACTCCCGCTGTGCATCGAATATTGTGGTGCCGACGGCCGACGGATGTATTATATGATGATACACACGGGGTATTCAGAACGCAGATATAATTCTCTCTTATTATCTCGATAAAAAAAATTACTAGCGCTACTAGATTATTGAAGAAACATCGTTATTATATGTTCCTTTGCGTAAAATTTCATGATTAAACGTGTGTACATATATGTGGAAGTTACATATACGCACACATCTCGCGCACACAGATACCTGTATGTACGTCAGGTCCGCAGGTAATACCGATGGGGATCCGTGTACAACAGAGAACGCGGGGGAGAGGGCGAAAGGGTGGTGGCACTTGACACGTCACCGTAACGAAGTAGTGACGCGCATGCCACGGTACTTAATTAATTCTGATTAACCCGTAATCAACGTAGTCGTTCCGCGGCACTGGAAACCCCCCTGTTCAATTTGTGCCGCCGGCTATTAATTCTCGGCCTCTACCCCTTCGCGCGAGTGTCACGTCCGCGATATTTCGGATGCCAACGGTGAGCGGAACGTAAGGGAGCGCAATGGATAGATTCTCTCGAGGAAGGGTGAAACCTCCGTTAAATGGTATCGATTGATAGAAAATTCTGTTGGCGTTTTTTTTTAAATTTTCGATTGAGTTTTATAGTTGTGTCGTCTTTGTATTTGATTACAGAGGCAATAGCAATAACACTAAAGTAAATTTATAGATATAGTATAAATATACATGATTAAAAGACATTGAGAGAAAAATTGTTCGTTTTTCTCACATTCTTGAAATAAAAATACTTTGTTTTATTTAAAATAAAACTATTTATTTGGTGGGTGCTAATGACGTATTTATTTGTATTTAAAACGCTTTTTTTTTAATTTGAATATTTATTACATGTGTAAGAATATATAATTTTAAATTAATTATTTTTATATTTTAATTAATATTTATAATTTAATAAAATATTTACTAAAATTTAGTTAGAAAAAATCTGAATTTTTTAGTTTAAAAAATATAATATTCAATTAATTAATAATAATATACATTGTGATATATTTAAACATAAAAAAATGTATAGATATAAAATAATGTACTCCATGTAATATGCATATTTATTTAAAAGTAAATATTTTTGTATAAATAAAATAAGCAATTCTATCAACAACAAAAGAGATGGAAGTTTCAAAAAAATATATTGATTTGATTCAGAACAATTGTTTTCTCAGTGCAGTGTAGTATATTTTTTATTTAACTTATCTCGGTTAATATTCTGCATTTAACATTGAAGATAGAATAGTGGACCCAAAGCAAATTTAATATCGCTCTATGTTCAATGATCAATTAATGGAATTAGTTCACTATCGTATTATATTATCATAACACATATGTTGTGTATATGTGGGCATGCGTTGTCTGTGTGTGGGACATGGAACGCAATAATGTTCCATCGAAGTCTCTAAGCGTGTATGCCTCTGGCGCGGTAATTCGAGTGCTTAGCGGATGGAATTATTCGTTTCGAGGTCAAGTATGAGAAGGGTTCGCCAAAGGGCGCTTTGCGCATATTAATATCGCGTTCCCGATTGAACTTGGGCCGTTCGATACTCCGAAAGGCCCCGGAGGTTGGTAAACGGCGGAGCGAATAGGGCGCCGGAGCGCTTATAGCTGCGTTTTTGCGGACCGGCAGAAAACCTTTTCTGTTAACGTCGTCGTATAAAAGCCCTCGTATATTCATGAGTTCTTATAAACTCTTTTTTTGCCGAGTGCAGCCTTCGCAGAGCGTTGTAATTAAATCTCGAGCGGTATGCACTCACCAAGTGACGTCCCGATTTAGCATTGCTCTTTATTTACTCTCTCGTAAATCTGCACGGTCAAGATAACGCGTGTCACTTAACATTTGTCTCTCAGTTAAATTGCTTCTGCTTTAGTATACAATTTAAGTAGAACTCTGACTTTCCCGCTAGTCAGAAGATTTGTTTGTTTGTTTATTTGTTTTTTTTATTCCGATAGAATCTTGAAAATAGGCTTTCATTAGTATCAAAGAGACAAATTTGTACGTACGTATATTCGCTATACGTGAATATTTTCTTTTTGTTTTTATATGATATAATGATTTCATTTTCCCCATCCTGTATTGCGAGAGAGACGCATAATTTAATATAAATCCAGGCTGAAAAGTGCGAATTACAGGGGTAGCGCCGGCCGAATATTAACGCCCGATGGTGTAAATTATGATAAGCGATTTTACATAAATACACACCTAACGAACCAATCGGGCGACGATTGTGCGAACGCGATTATATTCGCGATTGGCACACTCGTAATAAAAGCTCGGACGTACGCTCCGCTCGCTCTCGAAACGCGCGTCCGACTCTTCGAGATTAAACGCCGAAAGTTCATCGCGGCTCTGCATCACGGGTAATAAAAAGTATTTTTTACCCGAATGGAAATCCGCGAATTCGCCCGCGCAGTCAACTCCATCGAAAACAGCTTCAATATCGGGTCGATTTCAACCGGAAGTAGACGATTGACGCGTCGTGACAACAGAAAGAGTTTATTCCATTCTTTTTTTTTTATTACGCGATCTTTTAACTAAAAATGTTTCAGCCAACTTGAAATTGCAAAATTACTTCACTTTAACAGTTTAATTAACTTTGCAGAGGATTAGATAGTCTTTAGTTGTAGATACACACACAAAATCAATTAATGTAAATAATGAACGATCTTTATCTTCATTGTGACGCAAGTTACTTATTTTGATCTTGGTCGTTTTCTAAATTCGTTATTTTTCGCGGAACGATAAAAATTTACATAGTAACCGAATTAAAGATATCCGCTGTTGCCGATAAAATACAATAAAACGCGGAAAATTGGACGATGTCAGAGTCGCCGTGTTCGTGTTCGACTGACTGCGGGCTGCGAGAATTTAAAAAAAGCGATGGACGTCGAGGGAAAACCGAGAGAGAAAGAGAGAGAGGGGAGGAAAAAAAAGGGGATGACCGTATAGCGCGTTGGAAAACGTACCGCTTCCGGTTATGCGTGCCGGGACAACGACGGGGACTCCCGTGGGATAGCGGCGTTACATCCGATCTGACTCTCCGCGGTTGTTACTGAAATTAGTTCGGCTCGTACGGCTCGACATAAATTGCAGGTAGCTCGCATGGACGCGCTTATTGGTTCGCGAGAGAAGCGCATACAGCGATACGTACGGAAGTACGCTCGTTCTTTTTTTCACGTCGCGAATACAATTCTCTCTCTCTCTCTCTCTTGCTTCTTTTCCAAATTCGAAAGTTTGAACGAACACGTAAAACACACAAGTCTCGCACACATAGATCACTTCGTTATTACAATTTATATATTATGCATATCTGCTTTCCTAAAATATTCTATGTATATTCAATTTCTTTTCCCGAGTCTCTTCTATACATATTTTCTGTTTTCGGTTTTGACACTTTTTCGTGTGCACGTCCTATATTTTTTGAAAAAATTATGAACGAGAAAAATAACTTCCGCTCATTTTATTTTTTTGTCGTTCTCTCTCTCCCTCTCTTCTTCATTTTATTTTTTTTTTCTTTCTATAAGTTGCTTGTAGTTGTTCTCCGCTGGGATCCACGTTCTGTTTTTGTCACGGTCACCTTTGCTTTCTCCGGGGGAATCTCGTCGGCTGAGCGATAAAAGTTCACCTCGCTCATATACCGCTCGTGGGAATTCCGCGGTCCTATCGATACGCACCAGCGAGATTACATCACGGTCAAATGGCGTAATGTGCACTGACATGTCACACACAGAGATTGAGATATTGAGAGAGAGAGAGAGAGGCACAGTGCAAGATATCATCGTTCAACCATTTCATATTTCGTAATTTTTTTATATTTTGCAAATCTCAAGCAGCAGAACTGTCTGCTAAAGAGAAATGAAATTCAATAGAAAACTTACATTTTAAAAATATAGGACAAAAATTCTATTATAATATAAGCTTTTAAAAATATAATTTTAATCCACAATATAATTTAAATTTTTTTTAACACTTCTTGAATTGTTCGCAATCTTTATGTTCTTTTTGTAGAGTTAATGTTTTATTGACGATGTCTCGTCGATGTTAACACAACGAACAAAGTGTCAGCGAATTTATCTTCTCTAAATAAAGAGAATGGTGGGATAAATCGACCGAGGGGACAAAAATGGGACGATTTCGCGGAGGTGGAACGGTGCGCGCACAATAGCCGTGGCGATCGCGATCGCCATTGTGCCGTTTCCTCATTATTGTCGTCGGACACCAGACGCTTGTACCGGAAAAATGGCCCGCACATTTTTGAAGCTACTCCTGCCCGCCATCTTCCATCCCTCTCACTACCATGCATCGATCGTCGCTCTCGGAAAGTTTCCGCTCTTTTCCCGCCATCCATACCTCCTCCTCTTCTTTCTCCTCCCCGTCTGCCTCTTCTCCTTTTTGCCCGTGCTCGCTTTCTCCCGTAGACAAATTTTAAAGTCGATTGAATTTCCGGTTGACCAAACCGCGAAGCTACCACCAAACAACCCCGTTGGTTGGTTTTTCAACGTTCTGTAGAGTCGATGCGAAACTACTCTCGTGTAGTCGTTGCATGTTTTATCCATAAAAATGTCAAGTACAGTTCTAATAAATGCCTGGCAGTATTTAGCATTTATATAGCATTTTATTTTTCTGGAAGAAAGCTTGCACGAGATAAAAATATGCACAACACACTGTTTTGTTTCGGATTTATTTATAACGTATTTAATTCTTTATGCAAATTTATTCCAATTTTATCTCCCGCTAAAAAAAAAAGTATATACATACGATTGACAGTAGACACGATAGAATTCGGACATTTCAGTTCATTAAAAACGGTATGTCGTTGCAAATTTCCGCATCGTTGCGCGATATATAATCTCTCATAGAAAAACGATATTAATTACAAAATTCCGCAGCAGCTGCGGCGCGCGATATTCTTTGAACGCGATTATATCTCGCGACGAAAAACAAAAAAAATTCGGCGTCATCAAACTCATCCTCTCTGTTGAGCGTTGAGTCGTATCCACTCTTTGCCAATCAAAAATCGATACGTCAAATAGAAATGTTCGCGCGTGCTGGGCGCACTTGTAGCATATTAATTAAAACGTCGGCGATTAGTCTGACCGGGGGAACGGGAACAAAAATGGCGATTTGGCTTGCCATGCGCCGGGGGGATGCGTGCATGAATTACGCCATTCTGTCGTACATCAATTCGCATGACTCCGCGAAATTCGAAGTTAAATGGCGGAAACGCAGTAGGGGTTTTGATTACATTACAATTATTTCGAAATACACATCACGGCCGGAGATGAAAGAGACACAATGGACAAGCTTAATTTTTGTTATTGTTTTTTCACGATATTACATATAAAACAATTTATTTGAAATAAAAATAAATTTACTAGAATAAATAAATATCATCCTTATCTGTTTAAATTGCAAATAGACTTTCCAACTCAATACATCAATATTCAAAATTCACAAATTTAAATAATTGAAAGAAGTTCAAATAATTAAATGAAAGAAGATAATAGCGTCAATCGATTACTCGCTACAACGAGCAAGGTCCGTGCAAAATTATTCGAAAAAATTGGTTTGTACGCGTATATAAGCTCGCTTATTCACTTAGGAGGGAAAAAAAGGTTATTAGTCGGAGCGCGAAGAGGCCCTTATTTTCATTAATACCATTTTCGACGGTTCGCATAACGATGAGTGACCGCACTCCGGAATTTTTGCGCGGTCGGGCGTGTGTGTGTGCGCGCGCGAGATCCATAGCCCCGGGAGCGTAATCGCGCCCGCGGTTATTATCGCGACCCCGCGCGAAAATTACGCCGTCCCGACGTTCGCGTGATTCGACGGTTAAGGTAAAACGTTAAGTAGATTAAACTTTTATGTGTGGCGGCTCGGGCGTTTCCGCGCATTTTTACAGCCGCTAAATATCCCGGATTTTTCTACTTTCCCCTGTAGTCCTTCGCTTTTTTGCTCGCTGCGATCGTGAACGCTCTCGATCGGACGCAAAACCTTAGCTCGTGTGCGACTGGTCAAACTTTTGCGTCAAAAGCAAGTGACTGTTATTTGCCGTCCATTGTTCCGACAAGAGTCGAACAAATATATAGTTTACAAATTACCCGCACTTTGAGTAGAGAGACATGTGTAACGATATGTGTAATAAATTAAAAAAATGTAAACGTAGAGAGAAACGTAGCTATTAAAGTGAATTAATAGAAATTGTTATCTATTATTATATAATAGATAACTTGTTAAGGGAAACGAAGTATGTATTTACTGCGAACGGGATGTACGGGATGTTTACGTAGCAGCAGAAAAAGGAGACCTCCAACACTATTCCGGGATGACTATAAATCCTACCCTCCGCTCATCGGCTTCCTCGGCGCGAAGCGTTTCCTTTCTCTCTCTCTCTCTCCCAATGGAAAGTTCGTTGCCTACGTTCACGCGGGCGAAACTTCCGGTCCGGAAGCGACTATAGCCGTCGCGGTACGATTAATAGTCAGTTCGAGAACCAACCCCGCCGACCAGAGCCGCCCCGGCTACTGGCGGCAGCGGCGGATAAGGGGGGAACGCTTCGTTGGTGACACGGTGGCTGCGCTCTGCACCCGGGGTAGACTGCGGGGATGGAGGCTGACTGGAACCGTGCTGCCATAACACTGCCGCTAATTAAACGATTAATCATGCAACGAATGACACGTATATAACCGGTTCCGCGGGAAATCGCTCCCGCTAGACCCTCCGCCGTCGACGTAGCCGACCAAGGTTATGCTCGCTATTCCCGCCCGACGTGCAACATCTGCATATTCCGCATGTGAGCGCGGTGTGATATTAACTCCTTGCACACTCGAAATGATTTTTATTGCATCACCGCAGAAACGGGTGCTTCGCGCTCGTAAATACGCGAACATTTGAGGACGTTCATTTCGTAGTAGACTCGTGTCGGACAGGCATCATTTATCTTAATATCTTATATAATATATATAGTATGATGTGTGTAAAAGAGAGAAAGAAAGAGAGAGAGAGAGAGAGATAAAGAGAATGATGAGAAAAAGTAAAAAGTACAGTTCAATACAGTCAAAGAGATTAGAAAGACCAAGAAAAGTGGTGTACTTCAAAATTTAATCAAGCAATACGCATTACGACCACACTCTCTCCATTCTCGAAAGAAAGTGGGGCAATTCAAAGAGCATTGAGACATTTTCGCTGCACAACGTCATTCTACTCTCAGTTCGATTTCTATCTGCGGCAGTGCGATAAGTCTAGAACACCCTATGGACAACTTCTCTTCTCGTGAGCAAGAAGAGGGAAGAAAAAAAAGCGAACTATGCTAGGGGAAGAGTCGGGGCGATGGGTACTAACTGATAGAGAAGATCGGTCTATATACGAATAGCGCTTCGCAATCGAATCGCGTCCCATGCGGGTGGGATACGGTGGGTCGATAGAGAGAAAGAGAGAGAGAGAGAAAAGTAAGAGAGAGAGGGGAAGTAGGGATTGGTTGAATCGCGAGGGGGATAGCAATCCCGGCTGTGCCGCTTCGCTCGTCCGTCGGGGGATGGCCACCAGGTCCGCTTTCACGGTCCGTGTGCAGCCCTTCATTTCGATTGTCCGACGTATCGATACTCGACATCGGCCATACCCGTCTATTATTCGTTGCGGCCAATGGTCACTGGCACTGCCGTATACCCGCTTATGATTTGTTACTCTGTTTTCGACGTATGTTGCGGCAACCGTCCGATATCCTCTTCCCCATGCTTCGTTCTCTCGCTCTCCAGTTTCTTCCAATCTTTCTCTCTTTCTCTCTCCGATAGCGCCGCGATCGCACGCTCTATCGTTCACACCTATTGTCTATTATCTCTACTGATATTTCTGAGAATTAAAATATTTATTTGTGATTTTCCGGCGACGCACGAGGGGTTCGAAGATTATCAACTATACACTTCTCTCTTATTCTCATCTATCTTTCGCACACCGAGCTTTATCTTTAACAAACATTAGTGCGGAAATGAAGGTACACGCGAAACCAGAGCGAAAAGACTCTCAACGCTTTGTTATCCGAACGTTTTGTTATATTCGGAGTAAATTACGAGAGTAAAGTGAATGAAAAACGAATTCTTGATTATGATCTACCCATCCACCGACTCCTACATACATAACCGCTTGTATCCGCGTATATAGATATATCTGTATAGAAAATTGCCGAAGCGAATTTCTCATAAACGGATATCGCGAGTAGCAATACGCGAATTTGCGTTTATCGCGTTTCTAGCAAAACCCAATAACGACGTAATCGCTTTAATCTAGTGAGCTCTCTATAAGTGTAATTTCATAACGGTAACACGCGAAAACATTGCAGCCGTGTCATGCAACCAACGCGCTTATCTCGTTCTTAAAAAAAAAAAAAAAAAAAAAAGAGAAAAAGAGATTGAGAACGCGTATTACGACGCCGCAAGAAAGAAAATGCGATATCGAGAAACGTATAAGAATGGCTTTTCGCTTCGCCTTCGGTGCATCTCGCATAATCCGTCGATTCCGCTATTATCCCGTCGTTTCTACGTGCGTGGTCGTAATTTATTATATTTTTGCTTCTCTCTTTCTCTTCTCACATCCTTTTTCATCCCTCCGGTATCTCGCTCGCTTCTTCGTCATTCTCTCTTCTTCATTCCGTTTTCTCGAAGAGAGGGGGGAGAGAGAGAGAGAAAGAGAGAGAATGTCGGTGCGCTACAGGTGTCGACGAGATACAGGTGTTGTTAGAATAGTTGCCCGTTGGGAGGATAAAAGCATCCTCACCTAACTCTCTACTTCTCTCTTCTCTCGCTTCTTCTCCGGCTCCGCTTCTGCATCTCCTTCGAGTCGACACCTCTATCTCGCTGCCATCATCCCCTTTCCCTCCCTGACAATCCCCGCGACTTCACGACCGAAACTTTCGGAGATTGCGAAGCTTCGAAAAGACTTCGAGGCACGGAACAGAAACTGAATTAAGTCTAGAATGCATATAAGATGAGCAACGCCGCACTCTCACGTAAATAAATATCGTATAAACCTAAGTTCGTACACGACGAGAACTATCAAGAATACGCAATTCGATTAACATCGAGAGAATGTTTTCCAATTGTTTTTTACTTTTTTCCGCGATATATTTTTCACTTATCTTCTGAAAAATATGTGTTTTAACGAATAACGAGTAACGTGACACAATTCCCCATAAAGTAAGGTGTCTCTCTCTGTTAAAAACAACATGTCGAATCTGCGGCTCATAACGAGAGCAACCGGGAAATCGAATCTCGCGGGATGCACTTAGAAAATTAGCGGACATTCTCCGTGTATTTCTGTTTACTCTGGTCGGTCTGTGTCCGGGTAAGAAGAGCTAAGTAAAGAGGAAAAAGAGCGGAAGAGAAACCGCGATGTAGACGTACTCAGAGAAAAGATAGAAAAAGAGAGAGAAGTAGAAAGAAAGAAACGCTGGTTAGAACGGATTCTCCACGAACGCGAGCAGCCGAGCAAACTTTTCTATCACCGACTTTCGCGGCAATACAATTAAAAAGATTGCGAAAGTCCGTGGTACTCGCGAGAGTGAACTGCTACTCGCGCGAAGTTAGTCTTCTCTACCAATTGGGAAGGGGAGGGGGAGAAAAGAACGAGAGAAGGAAGAGACACTTGTCGTCGTCGTCATCATCGTCATCACGTCGTTGTCCTTTTCGTTTACGTTTTGCGCTTACCTCGTCAACGGGCAACTGTTTGTCTACCAATCGATGAACAGAACGGAATCTCATACTACAGGGACTTTCAACTTCGCAATCCTTTTCCAGTTTGTTTATCTCGCGGATCGAGGAAATTTCCTCTCTCTCTCTCTCTCTCTCTCACTTTTCGCGTTTCTTCCGCTATCCTTTTTTTTTTACGTATTCACGCACGATACTCGATTTTTTTTTTTTTGCAATTTTTGATATACGCACAGTTGCTGCACGCGAGTGTTTACAGAATTCAAATTTCATAATATTGCTGCCAGATCTCTACTATGTATTTCGAAACTTGTTTACCTGCAGCTACAGCGTAACGTTTAATCTGAAATTGTTAGGATGGTTAAGTTGGGGCAACATAACCATCGTAGCGTGGTCAGTGGTACTATAATAATAAAGTAACGTTTATATTTTATATATTGTTAACTTATACATATATATAAACTATTTTACAATATTTTATAATGTGTGTGAGTGTGTTTCTATTCTTAAAAGAAAATACTTTTGGAACAAAGAATGAGTTTCACCTTTCTTCTCTTCTCTCTTCTTTTCGAAAGTATTTCAGTCACGTTTCTTGTTGTTTACGAGAGTGATGTTCATGCACCGAAAACGCGCGCTGTCCCTTCAGCGCGCGAGTGAAATATCGGACAGTATTATCGCTAATATTTTTTCTCTCGTAAAAGCGAGCCCTTTGCGGAAGGCTGAAGTTAAGGGCCGCGATAATTCACTTCTTGAAAGAATCCTTAAGAACGCGAGAGAGACGGAGCGAAGTGGGAAGGAGTAAAAGTAGCAGCGAAAAGGTGAAGAGGAGGACGGGAAAACGAGGCCACGGGAATAACTCAAATTTATGAGGTGTAGAGCCAGACCGAATTCCCATTTGTACTATCCCTCTGGAGTCCACTTATAACCGACTGCTAGCCTATATACGTTCGATCGTTTACCCTACGCGCCATAATCTAAACCTTCCTAAATTTTTACTGCCCCCGTTTCCGCATTGCCCCCATCGCAATTTGAATATCGAGTTCTCTCATGATTTTTCGCAATTCCTATTTCCCATCCTCCTCAGAATATATCGCGCGCTGCGAGAGAATATCAAAAAGAAATTATTTCTGTGTAAAATATTCTAAGAAAAAGAAAGAGAAAAGAAGAACGAGCGAAGAGAGTTTGCTCTTGTTTTATCTTCTTTTTCTTTAAATTGATATTTTTGTACGTAATTATTGATTCAATTTTTTATTATTTGTATTTGTTTAATTGTTGCTGTTGTTATCGCCATGCTAATTGCTTTTTTACGGTATGGCGTTGCTAGAGCTCAAATTCGAGGATATATGTGTGAGATACACAAAAATAATTACTCGCGCGTATTGTACGTTTAGCAATAATTTATAAAACAGTAGCTTTCGATTAAACGATTTCTTGTATCGTTCAATTTTAAAAAGGTGCACTTCCGTCGCATCTCTCACCTTCTCGTAGCGTGTCTGTAATACTCTTTACTTAAGCGACGACGCTCCGGTCGACATACGGCCCCGTCGCACGTTGAATACTTCATGTTACGTACCCCGAAAAATGCACGCTTGAGCGCGCCTCGTGTCTACGAATCGGTCTTAAAGGACACGATTATCCTTTTACAGCAAGCGCGAAACGAGGTTGACACATACTGAATAAATCATTCCGGTACGGAGCAGGGGAGGAAATAAAAAAAAAACTATATATAAAAAGGTCTGTTTGAATTATCTTGACTTTCGACTAAATCAACTTCAACGGAACGATAATGAGTGTATGTACAGGCTTTTGTGTGGTTTATATTGTATCGATTAATCGTGAAATCAAGAGCCCGCGAGAAATTAAATTTCAGCGCTGCGAATGCATGATAATATCTTATTATTCAGTCAACTTTAAAGGGACTTTAAAAAGAATTTTAATATGAGACTTAATTAGCAAGGACATTTTAAAGTTTATAATTAAAAAGTTGTAGTGGGCGAGAAAAAGATAACAGCCAATCGATTCTTTACTTTAAAGCGAAAATCTCTTAAATATTCATCATAGAATAATATAAAGTTCAAAGTAAATTTTATGAAATGCGCGCGATAATGTAATATAACAACGGCTAATTTATAAAGAGCTATTGTATGAAGACGTAATGTCATTTCGGAGATAGAGATGATTTAAGCTGATTGTAAAGATATGGTTGCGATTTCTGACACCGAACTGGAAGTAATGGCATTAAGAAGCCCGTAGAACGTCACGGAACGCAGCCCCCTAACTGTCGCCCCCATATCTGACCGATTAGACAATAGCCACCGTCACGCGGTAACTATTCTGCGGTGACAATGAAGAAACCATGCCGCGCGCAGTGATTCACACGAATGATTCTGCCCTGTTCAAACTGGACTTCTTGTCTGGGAGAACGAAAGACAATACGTTTGTTCAAGACAATTGTAAGGATTGAGAATAAGATTATTTTCGTGATAATATTTTTGCCAGTAAAAAAATACAATTGATAAAACCGAGTAGAATTTATTTATCACACGCTTCTACGTCAACGCGACCTGTGGAAGCAGAGAATTACTATTGCAAATAAATTTTGCTCACTATTATGCGTGTGTAAATTGTTACGAAAAATGAATAAAACGCACAAAATTATTTCTCACTCGATTAAAAAGAATTTTTTTTTTTTTTTTTTTTTTTAATAATAATCCCCTGACGTTTTCTCATTCCGAGAGAATGCGAGAGACGGACGAGCGAGTATTTTTATCGCCGCGCGCAGTTTTCGATTTAAAGTAAAAGTTTATGTGCATTCATCTCTGTATCCTGTCGACGCTCTCTCACGACGAAATCAGCCGCGGTAGTTCTGGGGGCCGCGCAGCACGTGGTACGCCAGTTCAGTTTACGAGCACTTTGTGCAAATTGGTGGTAAAGTTAGCGTCTTAATATACATTGGCTAAACTGTTTACCGAAGTTTGCGAGCGGACGAAGCGGTACTCGCGCTGCTTGGTCGGTCCACTATATGCGCACCTATTTCGAAGTCCATAACTAATCCCGCGCTGCAAAACCATAATGAAACTTTTCGCATAACTAATTAATCGATAGACGGAGTCCGGCAATTTTGCCAATTCCACCTTGTGTAATCATATTTGCGGAAAAGGAATTACGTGAAAAAATAGCTTGCGGTGAGTAAAAAAGGGAGTAAAAGGTGAGTTTTGCGGGCAAGTTTAATAGAGAGATTTTTCTCTATGAAAGTATCTTCAGCTTTTGTATTTTAAAAATATTATTTAAAAGTATATAGTATACCGTGTAGTTTTTTCTATATTTAGTTTTTCCAGCGCGTCAAAATGTATATACAATAAGAAATCGTCAAATGTAATATAATAAGAAAAATTAACACTTTCGCATACAACAGTTGTGTGCGATAACAGTTACATGTTCGATTCAATTGCAATTTGACTTATATAACTGTAATCGAACTAAAGCAAACCATTGTTTGTGGGAAAAGTTATATATCGGTGAAACGTTAGTCGGAAAGTTAATAACGATTCTGAATGCCGTGAATAATAATCCAACGCAAATTTTCAACATATTTCATCGTGAATACAGCTACATATTTTTTTTTTTTTTTTAAACAATGGTATAGGAGAGTCAGACGCGCGTTTTCAAACGCGAATAGAAACGTTATAGCACTCCGCACATTATTCCGTTCAATTGAGCGGACGCCTACGTTCTGAAATTCCATATATTTGGCCGTTCCCTCTCTTTTGTACAACGGATACTAGTATAAAAAACATATGGAGCGTACAAGTGCGTTGTTTTCGTGTCGTGAACAAAACTAGCTCGTTGGATCCGATCGATGGAGGGGTGGGGAAGGGATGTACAAAAGTTTTTAGACCTCAGTATTATTCTCTTTTAATTGTGATCGACGTAAAAAAAAAACAAAGCAAAACAATACCAAAACTCATAGAAAAAAACACGCACGTACATACTGTTTGAAGAAAAGATGATTGCGCTCTGTATCACTTTGAACGTCATAGTCGGGGAACGTGCGCAGCGCGATGAATTATCGTGGCGGAGGCGAAAAGCGCGGAGAAATACATATAAGATAGCAACGTTGATACCGCCGGGCTGTGATAGTTCCGGTCGTACCTGGCACATCGCGGGTCACGAACCCGCGATACCTACCTGGTCGAGATACCAGGCTACTACTGCCGGAGGGTCGGCTGGAGGGCGCGGTAAAGGGAGAGCGGTGCATCGCGTTCCGTAAATGGACCTCCGATTGTTCCCGGTAAATAAACTATTCTACCCTTGTTCTCCCGTTGAGCGATTTTTATTTATGCGAGTTCCGACGTGCGCGCACAGAGAGAGAGAGAGAGAGAGAGAGAGAAAGAGAGAGTAGCAACGCGCGTTGTCGATCAACGTTTCACGTGGAAATTACGTAAAACGGTATCGCGCGACGTGCCGAGAAATAATAGGGATAGCAGGAGAAGATATTTTTTTTTTGTTGTTGCTCAGCGACAAACACGCGTCTCTGTACCGTGTGTAAACGATTTATTTATACGAGCAGCTTCCGGGGAAACCGTTATTTCGCTCGGTGATCGGAAACATCGTGTTCTGTTTGCCCGTTCGCAGCTCGACTACGATCGATTGCGAATTCTCGCGCTCGTTTGAAAGCCGTGCGTTTACGATGGTTTTCATTACCAACGCGGGAGCGATCGCGATCGCCGTTCGCTTTCATCAACGTGACGAATAAATACCTGATCAGTGCGTTAGCGTGCGCGCACGCGCACGTGTACACAACACGCATATATGTCGCGTAAAAGTTGACCGGCGATATTTTCGCCGGTCAGAATTTTGCGCGAGAATAAAGGGATTAGAGCCAGAAACGATTCATCGCCGGAGAGTAACATCGGTCTTCCGATGTTTACATTACAATAAACGGTCCTATATTCGCATTGCATGTTTCAACGCGCCTCAAATGGGATTTGGTCAAACCGCAAAAATTGACGCATGTATTTATTTGCAATCGAGAAATTGACACGAAACATCTGTGTTTTCACTTTTAATTAAAAAAAAATTCTTTTTTTGTCGTGTGTGTGTGTGTGTATGTTTTTTTTCGAAGTCCGGAGAAATTGATAGATGGTGCGCGTCAGCTAAAACGCCACACATGCCACGTGCAAAGGTTTACAAAAAATTTAACACCTGGAAATGATCTTTGACTCTGAAATATTTTTGTTTTCAGCTGAAACTTTTCCCTTTCAAAAAATATCTCTGCCGTATTCGAATGTGTGTGTTTTGGGAATCGAAGCGAGAGCTTCAGAGTGTTTTAGCGCTAACGTTCGGCGGGAAAAGGGTTAAAAGTTACAAATGACGTCCGGCGTGTAGGAAGAAAGAGTTTCGGAAGAGCGTAGCCGGAGACTGAAACTCGAAGTTACCTCGTTCAGAGATTAAGAGAGATCGTGTACTTTTCTTGAAAACGACCATTGGGGAAGGGGAGGGAAAAGGCGGACGACTAAAGCTCATTCGAGTGGCGCCGTAAACGCCGAAAATATGTTTTACGAACTTGGGAGTGGGAGGGAGAGAGAGAGGATGAAACGAGAAATAACCCCTTGGAAAAACACTCGCCTATATGGCCCATATTCGTGTTTCACAATTAGTGTGCGCTAAATATAATCATCATATTCACATTTGACATTTTAACGTTACAGAGAATTTCGTCCGTTCGTGAGTTTTATCTAGCGCTAAATATAGCATGTGAAATACGATCGTATTTTTAGCGACTGGTAAGCGGCATGAATATGTGATAGATAATTTGTTATTCATAGATCGTATATTATATTTGTGCTCTCTGTATGTGTAAAAAAAAAAAAAAA
>QVOA01007120.1:0-51997 GCA_014825685.1 Pseudomyrmex cubaensis | reverse complement strand
ATTCATAAGTTTTTTATTTAAAATTTCGATATTGATATAACAAAAATATCGAATGTTCGATAATATCGAATATCGATAAACATCCCTAGGACAGACGATAGTATATATTATACTTTTGTACAGAGTGGGTGCGCGCAGGAGGAGGCCACAGGGAAAGGGTGGTAGGCAGGCATAGCCGCGGTTACACGCGGTTAATCTATCTCTGGGTAGGCACTAAAGCGCAAGATGGAAGTCTCCTTCCATTGCGTTTGCCATATTTGCAACTGGAAATATATCTATCGTTTTAATCTCCCTCGATCGGCAGTTCAAAAGTTGTCCTTTCCATTATTTGTGATTCATGGCACAATCGACAAATCATCGATCTTTCTAATAAATCAAAATTCTGTCTTTGTAGGACTGATTTATAGTTTTTGATCCACGGTATGGGGTGAAAATAATTTACAAAGTTAGCACATATTTAAATTGAGCGATTAACATGTTAGCTTGATCCGAGCTTTGTTATTTTTAAGAAGAAAACGGTCGGAACCTCTGGCAGGGTCGCACCGGTCACGACCCTTAAAAAAAAAAAGAAAAAAAGAGAAGGAGATCGCTCGGCAAGCATGAAGTAATAAAGAACTGTCGGTGACCGGGGAACAAATGGCGAAGAACTTGTCGAAGAACCGAACCAGAGAAGACGGGAACTGGAGAACAAGCGGTGCGGCGAGAAGAGGAGAATGATGGAGGATACTTTCCAAGATCGTTCGGCGACCTGTTAAGTAACCTGCAGATTTACAGAATCCTATCTTATCGTCTGACCGGGCGCTGTACACCGTCCCGCCGCGCAACACTTAATTTTATCCCTTTGTGAATGAATAAAGAAGGGCGATCGATGCTCGCAAGAGCTGATTCTTGGTACAAGCTGGTATGTATTCCAATCTAGAAGTATTTTTGCGCCCCGTTCTCTCGCGTAAAGAGAATCCCGGCGGACAATAAAACGAAGGGTTGGAAAAAGGAGAACCGTATAGGCATGTCATACGCGAGGAGGGGGCCTTATCTCTGCTCTGGGCGGAATCATGATCGTTCCTCGCGGCGAAGTTAACCACGCGGCGATATATGTACATCCTTACACACCAATTCACGGTTACAATGCTGCGTGTGAGAGGGTTTTAATGTTACCGCCCAGGCATCGACGCCCGCCGGAAATTTATCGTTATTTGTAATCCCAGTTCCCACCTATCGTCGAACACTCGAGTTTCTTAACACTTTATAGTATGTGCCATCCCTCGTGTCAGTTTTTTCTATTTATTAATTCACACATATACACACTAATTCAGAGTTTGTGCAAATCTTGAATATCTTGAATACTTTTTATTGTATATTGTATGTTGTAGTTTTTTTTTAAATAATTGATAAAATGTGATCTCAAAATGTATAAATGCACTATTTGATCGTCATCTATTAGAAAAAACTGCAACAGAAGGTAATAATATAAAATTTAAATGGTGTTCCCGCTATTGTTAACGTGTCTCGAGATTCGCATATACGCGCGTGTGTGTGTATGTGTGTGAACGCTAGTGTGTGCAGCGCCTGCAGTGCCGCTTATTAAGAAGTGCCCCTGGCGGGCTCGATTCTTTTTTATGACATAGCTTTTATGACGACAACCGCGAACCGTGCCATAATAATCGTAATAATCATCACGGCAATAACGAAGAAGAAGATGGTAGGATGTAAGGAAGCGTGGAAAGGAGGAGAGAATAAAGCACGAACGTTAGAAAGAGAAAAAACAAGCGCGAGAGGAAGAGAGAAAAAATGCCGAAGGCATTTGCGTTAACTACACCGGCCGATGTGCTTGCGTGATGCGTACGAATATTATAGTCATGCCGCGATTTACTCTTGTTACGGCGGATTATTATTTAAATGCTCTAGGCAATGTGCTCTCGCAACGTGCTCGTCGTTCTATACTTGTTCTTCTTCCGACGAGGTTGCGAGCTTTGAAATATTTAGAAAATTAAAAACAAAAAAGAATTGACATGCAATTTATAAATAGAAAGATAACGCACTCTTACTGTACACACACAAGATTTTAATTTCATCATACAGTTTATCTTTAGTTTATACTCTCGACACGTGTCGTGAGATATTCAAGATACGTTCCTTTCGATAAACGCTTCGAGTAACGTATATTGCGCACGTAGTAGTTTCGAAACGCATAAAGAATAAAAAAATCTGAATTTAACGGTGTTTTTCAAAGCGAATTTTCTAAATAATCCAATATTTCTCTGTCACAATTCTCATCGAGTTTGTTTTATTGAGCTTTAAAGAATATATCCGTGATAGCCGATTTGTTTGTGAAATTCTATCATCTAATTCTAAATATACGTTGTGAAAATTTAGTTAAATATATCCAGTCGAATTTGTGCAACAATAACGCGCGCACGTATATGTCAATCTACTCCTATCAATGACACATGGATGATTCATTAACTGTAACGACTCGTTCGTTAATAGTAAACTCTTCTGATGTGATAAAGAAAATAATTGCTATACCGATACGGTGTGTTATCGTTTTTGTTAGTTATTTAGAAACAAAATGTATACTATATATCGCGTCTGGTGAAACGACGTAAGAATGAACCTCAGACAGTTAAGTACATATGTTGGCGTATTAGTCATGCCAGTTGCTGGCGCACACATATAGATACGGTTAAATCGTTTAGTTAACTTCTTCTTCGTCCGCGACACGCTGAGATCCTAAGAAAAACAAGAAAAAGAAGAAGAATGCGTAGTAGGTATACGTGCCACGCAATGGCAACACGTGAACATTGTTCTGAACGCAATTTAAACGGCGTTTGACCAGTCAATCTGGCGGCACTAATGCAGTACCAGTCCAATATCCCCATAGGTATAATAAAGTATCTAACTTAAGTAATAGAGCAAATTGAGAAAACCACACTAAAAAAAAATATTTTTAGTAGAAATCAAAAGTAATTGCGTAGTCAAATAATTATGTTTAAAATACTCATTCTTGCAGTAATTATTATTATAAAAAGCTCTAGCAATAATAATTTTAAAGTAATAAAAAACTAGTAAAATCATAAAACAAACCAAGTATGTATACACAAATATTTATAGTGTAATTATATAAAAAGAATAATTCTCTCTTTTTTTCTTTCAATACATTATATTAAATAATGTAATATTTGAATCTCTGTACGTTAGTTTTCTTCCGAATTCGTAAGAAACACTGGAGAAGTTGAAATCTTTATAACTCAAATTATTATCTGTTCCCTTGAGATTTGAGGTAAAGAGTCTCAACTGTAAGTATGTACACGAGACTTTTTCTTTCTTTTTCTCTCTCTATCTCTCCCTTCCTATTTTTTCTTTTCCCTTTCTCACACTTCTTTGTTCGTCCGTTCCTCCGTATCGTTCTTCCAGTTCTTCGAAATAATCAAATTCACGCTACATGATTTTACTGCGATATATGATAATTAAGAGCCGTTAAGATAGTTAAGTTGCCGTCTGCTCGCGATATCGAAGGTCGGTTTGATCATTTTATTAGTCGCGTAATGTAGATGTGTGGGAGTAAACCGGTATAACCGAGAATCTCGTGAATTATTGCCGCTCGCAATTTCATCACCGGACGTAAAATCAATCCAGCGAAATGCGACGACCGTATCTGATCGTATAGATTGCGATAAATTTATTGTCACTGAGGCGACTTATTTTAACGTAAAATATTATTTTCCAGGTTTTGTATGTGATATACGTAGTATGTTTTGTAACACATACTACATAATCGTGTTTGTTACTAAACGACATCAAATATGTTTATTTATAATTATATATATCAGTTATTTTTTCTACTAAAGCGAAGGCTATAGCTATATATAAATATATATACATAAGAATTATTTATTTATGTACAAGAAATGCGCGATAATAATTTTTTTGTATATTTATATACATATATACAAGATGCATACAGAGATGTAGTCTCATGTACATGCATTGCACATTTCTCTTGTACATAAATAAATAATTTCATAACAAGAACATATAAAACTGGCTGTCGTATTAAATGTTTCACATTTGTGCGCGCAGCCAAATAAACTATTTATAAAGAGTTTGCTAGAGCTGGAAATAAATCTCTAAGATGACAAGATGTTTCTCTTGAAAGTTCATATTCAGGAACTGTGTTAGTTACATTTGTATCAGCGCCTTCTCATATGTCGTACGTGCACAAAATAATTATTTATAAAAATTGACCACATTACAACAGTCGCGTTTTCACCTCTACTGCTGGCAAAAAGGTCAATCATAAAACTTTAAGGTTTTTTTTAAGTGTTTTATAACTGATCCTATTAAACTAATGCCTAACCGTGTGTGCATATGTATGTCGAAAATAACGTAGGTTTTTGCAAAAGACCGACAAGCAAACAACAGAAGAATTAAGCTTCCCACGGAAAAACGGTTGAAAAACCAACTTAACTGACATATAGTCGAAGCGTTAATCGTCGCTCATTGTGCGTTGCCAAATAAACGCTTAAAACTTGGCCAGGAATAAATCTCTCTGATGACCATATATATAGAGCCCATCCCCCTATGCGTTCACGTTCGGTCAGTTGGCGCGTATGCACACACATATATGCGCGCGCGCACATACACAGAATATTCTACTCGATATATGTATATATACACACACATATATATATACATATGTATATATATATATATATATAAAATAGAGGCAACAAAACGCGTGGGCGTTGATTATTGCTGGCAAAAAGGAGGGGGTGGAGCAGAAAGAGCACAGAAGTATCGGCGACGCGGGATGCATTATCCCATTTTCCTGAGGGTTATAAAATATTCCACGCGTGGACCCCGCAGGTACCGGGCACGAACGCGGCACGATCACGGCAGGGGTGAGTGAACGAGCACTGGAATAATGGGGAGTAATGGTGAAAAGCCCGAAGGACTTTATCAATGGGAATTGGCGAGCATGCGTCCTTCTAATGGGCACGGGCGCCCTCAATGATGCTGGACAATGCAGTAGAAGAGCCGATGGTCAGTCGATCTCATTTCTCCCTTACTTCCTCCTTTTCTCTCTATCTCTCTCTCTCTCTTTTTCTCCTTCCCTCTTTCTCTTTTTCTCCTTCTCTCTCCTTGTTATTGCTCTGTTTGGTGGTTTCTCTCTTTCTCGATGGTCAGCAAGCGCGCAAGCCTCTCACGCATATGCAGCTGCCCAGAAAGTGCAGACACCCCCGCAGCTGTGTGTCGCCTTCTCTTACTTACACTATCTCTCTTTCTCTCGCACTGGCTTGCTTTCCTTCGATGGCTCTTCGTCTGTCTCCCTCTTTCTTTCTCTCGTTCTGTCTTTTTTTCTCTTCCTGGCCAACTGACCAGCAGACTGTCGCCCACGCTTCTGTAGTCGACACAATACTGGAGCATTGGTTATCTGCCTGTTATACGTGTTGTTCTCGCGACATTCGCTCGGCCATTCCACGTTGGCAGTCGAGGCATTATATTTGGTATAAGTAAAATTTAATTTTAGTGCCATGTCTAGCTTTTATGATGCGTCAGGCTAAGTGACAATGTTATATACGACATTGTATTTTATATTTCAATATATGTTCCAAAATGCTTAATATATCTCAAAGAAAAAAAATATAACTAAAACTTAACAGAATTCGTGTTGAAATTCCAAGTTTCTAATCTTTTTTTTATTTTATAAGAAGATTAGAATCAAACAGATCTGTCCAGTAAATTTAATTTTGTACGAGCTGTAAGTTCTGGTAAGTTCTAATAGATTTTAAAAGTTTGGTGTTTTTTAGAAGTGAGACATCCACAAATCTCTGATTGTTCGCTTGGTATGAAAGGACAAAAAAAAAAAACAAAGATTCGAGTTTCGAACAATATTAGCAACAATCGGACGCAATGTTTCTTTTAGCTTGGTCAAATTACAAGAAAACGCTCGAACAATGCCAACGTCGGGATACGAGTGCCCCTTAGCGACTAGAAAACAGAATGTTTGCACGTCTAGACGGGTTTTAAGCGAGTAATGCGAGTATAAAGAAGTCACAGTCTCGGAGTCTTCGGCGCACTCGTGACAAGGGTGCGCGACGTGTGCGTGAATTTGTGGAAGAGAAGAGGGAGAGCATCGCTAGATTATGTCGCCCACGTGCCAAGGGAGAGCAGCTGCTTATCTGCTTTTCCCTCTACGCTCTTCTGCTGAGATCAATCACTCCGGGACGGGCGTATCGTTCGTGAATCTTCGGGACAAGGAGCTACCGACTTTGAGCCATCTATTAGGCGCCATAACACGCCTCGCGCGTCATTGGCAATCATCGTTGATTGAACACGATTATCTGGCTCACAGTATTTGGAGGGAACGTCGTTGAAAAAGTCGCTTTGAAACATATCCTTCGATATTCGATCCGATAAAACAACACGGTCCAACGTTAAGTTGATGGAGATGCAGTATATGATCGCTAATAGAATTAATTTTTAATTCCATTTGGACATTCTCACTTGGCCTCTTAGATTAATACCACTCAGAATAACGGAACTACATATTCTACTTACACAAGTAATCACATATCTTAGCTTTTTGCGGCCGAGCGTGTGTAAAAATAAAAAGCATCAGAATAAAATTAATTAGAGTAAAGTGCAGATTGAGTTAATGTATCGGAAAGAAAACTCGAATGGTATAGGTGGATAAGGTACATATGACGTGCAGTCTGTTTAAGCGTCTCTCTTTGCTTAAACACGATGTCCGCAATCAGTGTAACAGCATTTCTTGTAAAGTCGTATAAAAGTAGAATAGAAATGGCAGAGCGTAAGAGAGGACCAGACGCGAGAAGGCGCGGACCAAGGGTGGAAGAAAGAAAGCAAGAGGAAGATAGGTGGCGCGTGCCCGACACCCTACTTCAGTTTCAGAGGGGCGTACCACCCATAAATAAATAGGGTTTCCGTTTTCAGTTTCATTCCTTGCTGCCCTCCAGACGCTCTCATCGACACGGATATTAATGTGAGCATATGCGTCTGTGGAGAGAAGAGAGAGAGAGAGAGAGAGAGAGAGAGAGAGAGAGAGAGAGAGAAAAAGAGAGAGACTTCTGCCGCACACGTACGCGATATGTACAGTTTCGACCCAATCGTTTCGTATTTTTAGGACGTTGGTAGTGCGTGGAACTTTTACATATTTCAGGAAAAAGCATCTTTCCTAGAGGCACGCCTCTTGTCTATGGGGTTCTATCAATAGCAAACGCGGAAACTTGCTTCTGCGTTATGAAAAGCCTCTGCAGGTCTGTAAAATCTCTTTTTCCGGTCTGACAAAATCTTTAAATACTAAGACAACTTGTTTTAAATCGAAACTGCGACTTAAATGCAACAAAATAAAAGAAAAAGTGTTCCTCGAATCTCCGATATTAAGTCATAGCATTTATGTCTCGCTATTTTTCTGAGCTGACAAATTGATTATACATACAAACAAAACTGACATTTCACCGACGAATACACAAATATTTATTCCATATTCATATTAAGAATCTTGTTTGTTTTGATGTTTCCGGAATGGCAATTTTGTTTTGCAATAAACTGTTGTATCAACAGCTACGAATAAAGTTCAGAAGTCACATGTAAATGTTTGACTTATTTTTTGCGTCGTGTCTCACAATTATATATATATTGTGACAAATATCACATAAATATCAGACGAAAATAATTCACTAATAAACATGTATATACTTGATCTCTTTTGATCGAGGGTCATCGAGGTGTTTACGTCGCGTTTCTTGTTCGATCATCGTTACTTTATAAACTTTTATTTGATTTCCGAAAAATAGCAAGTTCAGTGTATCTTTAACCAGTCGACAATTACGAGAAGTGTTGTGTTACAATATCAATATAGAACCCACCTTTTGTTAGGCACGCACGCGTGAAAGCTGCTCTTTGATTTATTCGTGACGCCTAAGTTATATGGCGACAAGTATGAATGAGCCATTAAAACCCGGAAATTTTACAGTGTATAAAGACTATGTATATCCCGGTTATTTATCTAAATTGCACGGCGATTAAAAAAAAAAAAAAAAAAAAAAAAAAAAAAAGAAAAGATTTGCGAGTAATTCAATCGTCGTGTATTTGCTTAACATTCGCGCCGAGCGCCCATCTGACAATTTTCCAGATAAATCTCCGACATGCCGTGTATTTAACCCTCTTTATCTATTTAGTCGCGCGGCGCTGCGTATAGATATGTGTCGCACTGTGTGTTGAGAGCAGTCCGATTTCCATTCAATGGAAAGATGGTGTAAAGATCTATTTGGACTCGCCGCCGGAAAAATGGCGAATGTAACATACTGCCAGGTACGGTGTAATGTGTTGTAGGGGGCTCGATATAAAAATAATTCTCACGGAAGTCGCTAATCTTATTGATGCGCCATTGTAAATTACCGCCGGCGAGAGTTGCGAGAGACTCTCGATCATTAAATATCTGACGTCTAAATATACCGGCCGAGAAAATATAGAATATTTATGTATATTTGCAGATGTTGCATATGATTAAATATTTATTTCATTAATTGACACACACACACGCACATACTGATGATGAGGCCGATCGTATAGTTTAGGTCGCAAAATAGATTACAAATGATCTCAAGTTATGCAATCGATTTTACACGATCGAGCATATATAACAAGCTAAAAATAACAAATCTGTATAATAATTTAATACTCGAAATGTTGCGTGCTTATATATGCGCATTTTATTAATTAAAGTCTGATAATAATTTTATTGTATGACACGCTATTCGAGGACTTTCCTTATTGGGATATGTACGGGATTATTTATTATATTATTTTTTGCGAAATAAAATGTCAAGCACAACACTAGTTACACGTCGCTGCGAATATTTGATATATGCAAGCAATACTTTTGCACACATGTGCAGAGTGCAAAGTAATAGCGCGATCGTAACCAACTTTTCCTTCGTATTAGAATCCCATTTGTAGAAACGGAAGTTTATTTTATCGGAACGAAGCACACATCGAGAAGTAACTTACGTTACTTCTCGTACTTTCCTTCTCTTTTCTCGTGCGCGATCACAGTTTTTTAACCCTCCTGTCTTCTCTTGTTCGCAGCTCACAGTGACAAAAGCGCAGCGATATCGGACATAAACTGTTATGAACGTGGGCGTCAGACTAAATATACCGATGTAAATGTCCCTCGTACGTTGTAGAAGGGTGTGTCGGGTGCGCCGCGTTCTCTTTCTCTCAGAAAATGCGTTACGCGAACGAAAAGAATCAGAACCATCCCTCTACACGCCGTGACAGCTTCCAAAGTTTCTACAGATGATATCATGCCAGATGCACAACTCATCAACAGAAAGAACAAAAAAGTAAGACCAAAATGCGTCCGTTGCGTTGTGATTGGAGAATTTCAACGGCCTTTTTGTCGTACAATTTACAAGTAACATCATCGCGAACCATTTTACTGTGACAATTACCACGAATTTTACAATCGTGTGTATGTGTGTGTAAGCGCGAGTGTTCGACGAAAATACTGACAGTTTTGATGTTTAGTGATATACTGTGGACCACATGTAAAGCGCATTGCGCGATAATCAATTCTTTTTCCGCTTGCGTAAATGATATTTCTTCTCAATTTCGAGCAACGGCTTGTTTTTGGTCTTGCAGAGAGATAAGTTTACTTATTACGACAATATTCCAGATATAAAAAAATAGACTTATCGCGCGATTTACACCAGTAACGCTTCATTCGTTACATTGATTATTCGGTTATTGTTACGACATATGCTTTGAAAAAAAGAAAAAATATTTTACGATCTGTGTGTGCGTGTATATGTTATGATATTTCATCCGAATATATTATCGGGTACAAGAAAAATATAAAATTACATTTTACTTTATCATTCTATTTCAACAGAGTATCTCGTATTTTGTTATCATTGTTTGTTCTTTGCGTAGCACTAACAAATAAAAATTATTCTGTCAAAACAAAAATATAGAGAGAAAAACAAACAAACTGAATAATATATTTTACATACGCACATCGTGTGCAAGCATAAATATTGTATACGTGCTTTCGTCTAAGTAACTTTTGCTTTTTTTGAAAATTTATTTAAGATAAAAAAATATGATATAAATAAATATTTATAGATAAAATCCCGAATTCTGGTTTACTTTATGAAACATCACCGTTATGCGTAATGCGTATAACGTTGATAAATTGAAATAGATAAATGATAAAATGATCTTTGGCTCTCATATTTTCTTATCACACACTGCATTCATAACAAGATTGATACGTCTGTATAATTTCATGATTGCTGAGTAAGTTTGTTACGAAAAAATTTTGTGTAATTAATGTATGGTAATGTTTATGTAATACGGCAATATAAAATAAATAAGTAAATTTTACATAAATAATTAAAAAACAACAAATATACGCGAATGCTTTGAATGACAAATTCCCGTAATATCCAACAAAAATATCACATTATTTTTTAAATTATAAATTTATTTAGACATTGTTCTGTCTCTTTATCCGCGTTGAAGATAATGACAAGACAATACTATTTGCAGTATATTCATTATACGGCATGCATAATTCGATCGTGGCCGGTTAATTCTCTCGTCACGGTGAACTTTAGCAGGCCAACACCAGATGACGAAATTCTCTCTCTCTCTCTCGTGCATAGCACGTGCGGTTAAAACGAAGTCACACAAAACAAACCCAGAAGTCGTGCAGGACCGTCTGGAGGCAGCAGGCCTCCTCGTTTATCGGCGTGCTACTCGACGACGGAAGGATGTCCGCATTACGAGTAAATATTTGAAGATCTTGACTCGTAACGCCGGAGATCCTCTCCTCATAAAAACCGCGGGATGTAAGATCAACGTGTGCGTTCCTCGGTCTCAGCCAAATTGCGAGCGAGTCTATTCTCGTTGCGAGAAAGTCGGATACACATACTTTGTGACGTATTGTTCCCTCGCTCCCTTGCTCCCTTGCTCGTTCTATACACGTTCTTCACACGCCATCATCACATCCGTCAATTTATTTTAAATTTAAATATCATGTTCTACGCATCGAGTATACATATCACAGACACAATATTCGTTCGGAAAATAAAATCGCGAAAGTTTTTAGTACGCAGAATATTCGATAAAAAAACTTCGTTCTTTCTTCGTTTTTTCTTCAGAATAAAATTTATTGACAAAAGTGTCTCGCTTTATTCACAGCACATCTAGCTTGTATAAACTTGAAAGTTCATAATGTGTGTGCGTTGTACACTTTTCTGCTATAAAATCTATCTACGTGTGGTCTGATGTATGAACAATTGTTTGCGCGCTCGCTTGTAAATTGAAAAAAATCTTATGTAGTTTGATATTTCGGTTACAGAAAATTCACCCGCGCCAATTTATCAAAAGTGTCACTAAAAACAATGTCGAGAATTAGTGGAGCACTCTGTGTACAACATACACGAGAAGACTGTACAGATATGGCGCATGAGACATCTTCAACGAGCCGTGAAAGAGTTGAAGTGATAGATAATATTCGACGTTGCAAGACCGTCCTAAGTTATGACCGATACGGAAAATAAGATCTCGATCCCGAGGGAAGCTGCACGGTAACGTATCGCCGACTTCTCGGAATCTCGCGAGGCATTATGTTATATGGGTATAAATAACCGAACAGGAGCAATAATACGTAATAATATATCAGTCCGGATTTTAGTGCTGTAGCTAGGTTGGTCGGCCCAGCGGTCGTAATTCATCGCGCAGCTCCCCGGCTCACCCTATATCTATATATATAAATGTACGTATAACTCGGCGTATATCGACGACGACCAAGAGTTCACGTAAGTTTTGCAGAAGAAGACGCGTGCTCCGATCGGCGCTCCCGATAAAAACTGGAGAGAAGTTGATCGATACCTTTCTGACTTCACGCGAGAAAGTATCAATGAGCGTGCGAGAGAATTGCAAATTATATATAATATTTTCCACTCGCTCTATATTAAAATAATTTTGTTTCTCGTACAATGCAATGATTAATATTTTCTAATACAATATTATGATATACGATACATATTTTTATCGCACATACATGCGTGAACTCAGAAGAAACAATCATATAAAATTAAGACGGTTAATCGACACTTCCCTTCCTAAGAAATCAATATAATAGCAGCACAAATGTTCAAATGATATAATTAAAAAAACAGACTTCCCTCCGCAATTGTATCTTCTAGAGTCTATAAAAGTAATTGCATGTACTTGTAAATTATTGAAAGAATTTGAGTTAAAATCGAAACCGAGTTAAGACTTGCGAAGCAACCCTGCGGTGATGGGTGCCGGTAGGTCGCGAAGGGTCGGAAGTTAGGTTCGGTTACACGAGAGGGTTGGGGTGGCAGATTTCATCATAATAATTTTCCAGGCCATTAAGTCAGAGGGGGTGAACACGATCTGCTTTTGCATAAGGAACTAAACAATCTTTCAGTGAGGAGGGCTGGGGGCTGAGTCGTGCTCTGTTTTTGCCCCTCTAGCTTTGTGAAACCAAACACTAGAGCGCGTAGTATACAATCACAAAATAGCGAAATGTCATTTAATTACAACTCTAAAGAAATTAAAGTTGTCTCATTATCTATTTATAAAATGTTATCATTATCGTGCTATTTATCTATAGATGTATAAAATACTGACACATACATAAACATAATCGGGGCAAAGATGTGCGACTTACGCACAAAGTTTCGTCTCTTCGCTAATTTCTTTTGCACGCGATAATATAATCGAGATTTCTGCGACGCGCGCACTTCTTGAAAAGTCACCCAGTATTCTTGGGTTGCGCGGTATCTTTCAATATTTACCAACGGTAAGCGTGCCAAGACTGGCATTGCAAGCATTAATATTACATTATATCAATAAGGGTTTGAAAAATCAGGGGTGCCGCAGCAAACAGATAGGCATCGTTGAGGCTTCGCGTTACTCCGCAAACACTCGAACTCCCCTTCCCTTTCTTCAATCTTCCTCCTTCACTATGTTTTTCACCTTCGGGCTAAAAGATATTACACCACCGGCGTCGAAAGTAATATCATCTTCTTTCGCGCACATGTTAAAATAATAGTAAATAGTTCTTTATTAGCTTTTTGTATAAACAAGAATGCGTTACGATCGACATGAGATGTAGATTCCATTCTAATAAAACGGACAAAAATGTGCGTATGTATATAGGCAATCTTTCTCACACTATATGTACACATGTATTACTTGTAAAATTGAAACACCAGATGATTTTACTTGAGCGAATTAAGAAAAACAAGCCGGACGAAAAAGTTACGAAACGACGAGAAAAATTGCAACGAATTCCATTTATAAAAGTGCACTACCAGGAGATACAGTCGCGAGCACTATAGCGAAACGATCAATGTCACTGGCAGTCGAGTTGTAAAAAGGCACACGACGCGTTCGATATACGCATGCAAATTTACTTTACAGTAAACACCACGCGTATAGCGCACGCGATACATATCACAATAAATCTAAATAAAATTTTCCCCTGCATATGTTACACATTTGCGAAAGTTTATCGCACTAAGAATTACGTGTCCTCTCCGGAAGCTGGATGTTTTCTTTAGGATTTCTGTTTTTCTCAAAGCAACCATCATCGATCTTTGCCCGTCCGAAATAAAAATCACACGAATTCTTTCCCGTGATATATATCAAGAAAATAAATTTAAGTTTCATATGCCGCGTTATACACCGAGATTCGATGTCATATAAATTAGTAAACTCCGCCAAAGCTTTCCGCTTCTCTGAGGTCACAATTTAATACAAAAAACATTATCGTATAATTATAGAGTTCTGTTTTTTTTTGTTTTTAAATTAAAAGGATACCGAGATCAAAGAATGGAATCTAGATCAGCGTAACATGCGCTTTTCGCGTAGAAGGTCGAGACGCGCGTTTTCAGGGCGAAATAGTCCGGCAGCCTGAAGATATCAACGGTGAATTCTATTTATAAAAGTGCATTTCAGACGAATAGTCGAGCATACAATAGTGATCAGCATAGAGGCTCCGCGGAGCACGAAAGCGTAGTCCATTCCGGTAGCGATAACGTGGTGTGGCGCGTCGTTGTGTGACGTGTGGATGGCGGAGGGGTGCGCAGAGGGTAGCCGATAAATCAGAGCTGCAGTGCTCCACGAGCGTAGATCACGGGGACGTACTCGTCTCTTTTATTTTCATTTCGCGTCTCGAAAACCGCCGAAACGAAAATAGCACGAGATGAGGCCCCGTGAACTGCTCGTGAAAGTCGCGTGCGTATATATGAGAATGAACCCAACTCACCGTCACTCTAAATCTCACCGCCTTTTCTTTAATGGCAAATTCTTTATTGCACGGGGCACCTCCTCTCTCCTGTATCGAAAATTCCATAGCTTAAATATGCAGAAAACAATGATCAAAGAAAGAAACAAGTTTAAAAAGGATTTTGTTGAAAATTGAGTTTTGACAGATAAAAACACGCATGTATAGAAATTATCTGTTTCGTTAGAATAAAGTTTCTATTGATTTTACGAATTAAAAGAACTTGATAAAGTTATCGTTTTGAGATATTCGAGTATTCGAGATATGATAGAAAATTAAAAGAAAGATAATATAGTTTAAATTGAGTGATAAAGTAGTGTACGCGACACTGCAGGGTGCACATCTGTACGTTTTGCTTACGTAGACCAAGTCAGAGCGTCATCTCCCATTTGTATTGCATGAAGTGTTTTAATTTTTTTTTTTGTGTCACTTTTGCGACCACTTCATCATTCCCGTGCTTATATCTCGTATTTTTAATAAACTCTACGGGATCGTTTTTTCTCCCCCAAGTGTTCTTTCAAACGGCGACGACCACGGACTTCGCGCTAATTGGCGCCTGACCTTCGGCGCCGCAGCTTCCGACGAGTTAGAACAGCTGAGAATTATCTCGTTCCGCAACATCGATCGCCAACTTCTCGAGTATTTTTTTGTTATTTTATGACAACTTCGTGAATTAATTCCCTCGTCATTGAAAAAAAACACTTAGTAAGTCTTTATAGAATTTTTAAATTCTTTTTTTAGAATATTATATTTGTTTTTTAAACCTATGTAATATTTGATAATAAACATCGAGAATATTATGTATACAATGAAATATTACTTGCATAGCTGTAACACACACACACACACACACACACACAGAGAGAGACACGTTGCAGATGGAAATCGATAAGAACGTAATATGATAGTTCTCAAGAATGCCAGAAACATGTGAAGAGCATGAACATCTTAAGAGTCCATCGTCATTTTTTAATGTAAATAAACCATGCTTTTGTTTCTGGTTTTCTACTCGTTTCTTTCCCTCTCTCTCTCTCTCTCTCTTCTTCTCTCTTTCCCTTCTTCTTTCTTTTCACCCTCGTGTATGTTTCTTACTTTCGCTGGCGCGTGTTCTAAACGAGACTCATTCGGTTAGGAATCTCTCTCATGGCACCCTATACTTCCCATGGGGAATGACTGAAAGCGCTAGTCCTTCAGAACGCACCGTCGCCAGTTGTGGCCATCGAAAGAGAAAGAATAACAACAGGATATAATATTAAAACGTAAGTAAAATCGATGCAGTTAAAAACGTAGCTACATTTAACGACTGTAAAACCTGCATAAAGTGAGACTCTCTTGCACATTGTTATAAAACTCTCTTTTACAGAACTTATTTGTCCATAATTTGACCGAATTTGTCCACAAATTTGAGTTAAGTTTGATCACATAAACTAAAAAAAAAAAAAAAAAAAAAAAAAAAAACCGCACTCGAAATGTAATGTGCTCGTAACACCGTATGTTGTGTGCTCATAAGTTTTCACGGGATGGTCGTATAAAAGTAAGAATAAACAAATTATAGACAAACACATACCGCAAGAATTGTATAAACATTTTTATGACGTTGCGTAAGTTGAAGAAAAATTCAAAATAATATTCAACAGATAATTTTAATTTTCTGTTTTTTGTTAAAAAAACGAAACAGAATATACAATAGTTGTACTACTGCGCACTATGTAAGTAATGCCAAATGATATAGTCGGCGATAAGATTAAATATTTTCGCATTTATTATCGTGTAGAAAATTGCGTATTGTAAAGAACTTATCAGTATGAATACATAATCAATTTTCTGTGTATATACTTTGCAATATATACGTTTTGCTGTTTAAAAATAAGCATTGTTTTGTTGTAACAAGTAGAGCGAGTATAAAAAATATTTACAGATTGTTTAAATAATCTTGAATATTGAACTGAAAAAAAGACGGTTGTAACAGAGACGCCAACGTATATAATTTTGTAAAACAATATAATATCGGATTAAATATCGTTTTTAAAGCGCACAAAAAGTGAGATATAATTAATCAATATAGTAAACAATGAACGTCAAAGACGATTACCAATGAATTATTTTACATCTCTATTACAATTAGATAATCAAATAGATAAAAGAAAAAATACAAATTTTATGTATGTATTCTATTGTTATCAAACAAAATTAGTTTTGCAAAAATACTAAAATATTTAAACAAGTATCCTGAAACTTAAAACGCATACATATTTTTCCAGAAGATATTTCTTTCTTTATGTTAAAAATATATAAATATAATTCTTTTTGCGCGCGCATTATTGAGTTATTTTAAGCTGATCACCTTAATTTCTGCTTAGTACTAATTTGAAGATCGTCATCAGACGCATTATTGAACGCGTATCGACGGAGAACTTCAAACTTTGCACACGGGCATTACGCTTTTTTTCTCTGTTTTGATGACACGTTTGCCCAGGCATAAGCAACACGCTGCGGGCAAGCGCAGGACCGTTGATCACGTTGACGTGACAGTTGCAGCTAAGCCTAAAACACGAGATGACGAGCCGTGGCTAATTGCCACGCGTAACAAAAAAAAAAGCTCCGTTTCGCTTTCGCCTTCGTTTCTCGGAGGAGAGTTCTCCCTCTCTTCAAGACCCGCGTAACCTGATGTATCTCTTTCGCTCGGCAAACTCGCGCGCGAGCGCGACTTCGTACCGCCGCGCTAAAACAACGCACGCGTATGCAGGCAGAGAGACCACATGAGCACACGCGACCGCGTATTTTCATCAGCACGTGGGCTAAAGAATCTGTTTGTTACATTCGATCTGTAGTCCTCTCTATTTAAAAAAAAAAAAAAAAAAAAAAAAGTAACGGAAAGAGACGATATTTATAAAACTAATTAAAACCTTTGTTTTCTTACTGCAGTTATAATAAATTGTAACGCCAAAAACAAAAAATTATGTGAAATTGTGCAAGTATTGTCAGATATAGATTGTATCACCGACACAAATCGATTTTCCCACATGTCACTACTCACTTCCTTTTCCTTCCCTCTTCTTCCGATATAAGTACATAATGGTTTTTATAAATTGGTAAAATACATCCAAGATTTTCTTTCTGATTATCGAAAAATCGATAATTGTGTTCATTATTACCTCTTGCGCAAACTATTACGTCGTAAATGAAGATGACGGTCCAATCATCGTCAATTAAATTACCGCGAGTCCATTGTTCAATTAATTACTTCGTTAAAAGTGGGCAGTTACAGTTTATTGCATCTTAAGTAAATTATTATTCTCCGTGCGATAAACACATTAAATAAAACGATCGGTATTAAAACGATGTGAAATAACTTTAACTTGCTTTCTATGTACTGATTCAACAATGAATTTAGTACCTAATTGGGCGACGCGATGATAGGGGATCTCTAATTCAATATATAATAGTTGGATTCGATGTAGTGAATAATGAGCGCAATCGATTTTTCAGATGACGTAAGGCGGAATCGCGCTCGCTCAGATAACAAGCGCACGATTTACGATTTCTCCGGTGGCGATACGGAATGATAGTGAATATATAGTTAATATAAGTGTAAATCTCTCTCTCTCTTGCGAGCGTTAGGCGCATAATTTCGCTGATATCGCCGAAGCGCTTGTCACGCGACGATCGCACCGTATTCTCGTGTAATACAATCATCAGAAAGTTTTACATAGGTGATTTAAAAAAAAAAAAAAAAAAAAAGAAACAAGATCACGATGTATCACACACAAATATGTGTCATCGTATACACGAGTCTCATGTATATATCGCGGTATTTTTCCCCACAGAGCAGATGATATCTTACTGTTATTAATTCAGATTTAGGTGCGCGTCGTGGCTGAGATATCTCGAAAAGCTTGAAATACTATAAATTCACGATAACCAAAAACAATTTGTAATTCCCCGGACGATATCGATCGCTGCAACGCGTGTGCAACCCCTTATTACACACGATTAATCAACGTACGGGATCAAAGTCCATTTTACTGACTTTTATAAGTATTCGAAATTGCCGCTAATTTTTTTTTTTTTGTTGCACGAGCACGCACTTCGCTCACTGCGATACCGCGCCGGTATGCGTGCGAGCAAGCGCGCATCTGTCGTATATTCGCGCGCGTATTAAACACGTGCGCGTGAAACGTATAAGATGGCCCGATCTTTACGCGCAGCGTGTGTAAATATAATTCCCTTGACACCGATCACATGCGGCAAGAACAAATCTCGCTGCGTGGTACGGAAAATGGCATTTATTCATTATAGCGCGCTAGGATGTAATTCAAAAGTACAAAAGAATTCTTGTGATTACCAATTTGATAATCGAGATTTGTAATAACAGTTGTTGTTAAAGTAATTAAAAAAAAAAAAAAAAAAAGAGAGAGAAAGAGGAAAAAGAGGAAGAAAGAGAAAGAAACGATTACATCTGTTATAACATACCAAATTATTTACATAGCAACAAATCGCAATGGTTTAGCCAGTATATATATGCTATGTGCGATATAAACAGCGCAACTTTCTACATGAAAATCCGGCAAATACTGAACAAACACCGATCAATCGTTAGCGCTCAATCATAGATTATGCGAGCTTGGCGTACGTCAATTGATGTGAGATACATAAATTTAACAGCGATCGGCATAGAAATGTTTTCCCACTGATTCAATGCACGCCAACTCAATTAAACGAAATGACGTTTCGCGAAGAGAGATAGATAATCGTTACGCGTGGTTTCGAGTGTACGCGCACCTCGTAAAAGATTTATAAATTCAAAAAAAAATGCCAAGTCGTTCGGGCGAAGCATTTGATTTTCCCCATTACGCTGATATGTGTAAACACATATCCGACTGGATTAAGCGACACGATGCGAAGCGATGAATGCCGCGTAAAGTCGAAAGCACGCTTCCAGTTCATAAAGCCACGTAAGTAACGATAAAGTATCGAGCAGTTCGCAAACTGATAGTTAAACCAGATTATTGAACAAAAAAGAAATATACATCGTTACTGTGTGTAATATACGCGTTAATTTCTAGATATATCTATATAAGCAGTAAAATTTTACACACACACACACACACACTTTTAAATTTTTTTTATTAAACAAGTTTATTATTGCTTCAGTTTATTAACGTGTCGCTTGTTTTATATTACTGTACTCTATGTATTTCGTAAGTTATGTGCGTCTTCGTCTAAGTTGCCTAGACGCTTACATACGCGCTGTACATGTATAAAATTATAAAGCGCAAACGACGCTGCGGAGAAAATCCAGGCGTGATAATACTTTTCCACATTTGAGAATAGCACGTAAACTTTCACGCTTTAGATATTTCTGGTTGCAAAGCGCAAACGTAATTTGCATAAGGAGGTGCACGGAAGCCGTTACCAATAGGATATGGCGAAATTCAAAGTATTATTATGCGAGGCGGCTAAATTGCAGAAACGGAGAAAAAGAAGTAAATATTGTAATACATTGCATCGTAAATAACAAGAAGCCTGATCTGTACACGTAACATATTACGATTGCACATATTTAATTGGGATTCTACGCGAAAGCGTATCCTTGATGAGGATAAGGCGTTCTTCAAGTTTTGCATTTGATGAGGAGAACGGAGGAAAAAATATAGAGAAAGAAAGAGAGAGAGAGAGAGAGAAAAAGAGCTTGTGATGAAATATTCTGTATGTAACTTAGGGACATGTTGCATCAAACCTGGCAATAACTTCGCATCACAATAGAGAAATCATCTTGAGTTTCATGAAGAGTCAGTTATGACCACGTCTGTAAGAAAATATATATAGCGAGATATGCAATTTTGCAGGCACGCTGAAGATTCGCGTCAGCGCCTGCGTTTATCGATGTGCCGGCGAAGCAAAGGCCGGAGCCGGTTTCCGCTCGCGACCAATAAGAACCGCGCGACAGGATGTATAAAATTCGATACCGCTCTATAACAGAGAGAAACGACAAATCCTTCGAATGACAATTCTTTAACCAAATCCATCCCTCCCGTTCTGTTCGTATACATCAGGTCCATTCAGAACGCGGGACTTCATTGTCCTGTCTCTTGTTTGCCAAGGTAATCCTGTACCGGAGTACAGAGAGGAGAAATGATGTGTGTATGTGTGTGTGTGTGTTTATGAGACAGAGAGAGCAAGAGAGAAAGAGAGGAGAGACAGAAAGAGAGAAGGGAGAGGATGCAAACCTGCGGCGTTACGGAACGAGACCAAAAGCTCTCTACCGAGCTGGTCCCGTCGATCTGTGTGTCATCTTCTACCCTCGTCTTCGTAGAATCCTCCCCTCCGACGCGGTACGGAACAACGCGGTGACATTGGGACAAATTTTCCGCCACAGAAGCCTCGAATGGAAAACGGCGGTCGTGGCGGGCGGCTTGGCCCTGGGGCAGAAACGTATTACATTTTAAAATGACAAAAAGGAGACCAGGCTTAATAATGGAGCTGGTCTATGGGATAATATGGGCTATATACACGTTATACTTCTCTCTGCAAGCGCATCCAATATCGGGTCCAGGGGGGCGCGTGTATATGTACACGGGGGTACTTGATGCACTCTACCGAAAATCGTCGTGTAAACACGAAGCCGTCATCCGGGAGTTTCTGCTCCCGTTGTCCTCGAATGCGAAGGTATCGTGAAAGTATCATACCCCTCCTCCCTTCTCTCCATTAAAAAAAAAAAAAAAACGTTATCTGATCGCAATAGTTAGCGTTCTTCTTGCCCCTCTTATTCCACGTTCGAGAGATTTTAGACGCGCACGGAAGCAATTTTATCGATCTAATTTCGTTAATTTGATGATCGGTATCACCAAATCTCAACGATCGTATCGAGAGCTCGATTGAAATTGCAAGATCGTTTAATGGCGTCTCGACTTCTTGTCATTTTGCTGCGGGTAGATACCCGTTTGGAAGATACTGGCACGATGACCGGGTAAGTGGGTCGAGGTAGTTGGAAAAAATGTCTTTCGTATCTTATTGTGCGTAGGTTATTTACAGCACATCAGTCGTTACAGCACGACTGATAAGCACAACTGTATGTTTGGCTGTACGAAGACCCACGCTATACGGAAATAGTCGAATAATTATGGAAAAGTACGATATGCAGCGCGGTTAGAATACATTGAGATTAGGTAATCGTTCGATTAGCATTTTAATGTGTCAGTACGTCGGTTTACAATAATAAGTTCTGCTACTATAAAATCGCACTATTCTCAGAAAAATAACAATAGAAATGTAAAAACGTCCAAATAACACAGTTTTTCTTGTTAAAAGTCACTTAAAACAAAATCGACAATATCGAATACACTAGTAAAATCACAAATTATGTCAGAGACAAAACTCTAACATGCGAACGGAACGTCTAACGCGGTGCTTATACCTGACGCGGCTCGTTTTTTTCTTTCAAATATCCGTTATTACTTTATACAAACATAACAACCGAACTTGATTGTTTTAATTACATTATCCGAAAAAAACGGACACGCCGCAAATAGCGTAATCGAAAGGAACAAACACCAGTAAGGAAAGAAGCTCGCAAGTTCCACTAACTTGTAGCAATATACGGGGCAGTCAAGTATGACGGCTATCCAGTTTAGTCCCACTTAGGCACGTGCTGAAAAAAATAACGCAAAAAGACACGCCAATCGTGGTTCAAAATACGCTCGCGATATCTAGACAAGCGGCATCGGATAAGTTACCGGTATAAAGTTACGCTCGTGAAGCCGCCAAATCGCCGAGAGCCTTCGGGTGTTAAATTTGAGGACGGTTTCACGGACACCAATAAAGATTTTATGTGTACGGTAAACGTGCGGGATCAATGCAGACGCCACCATATCGCACGATGACGATAGCCCCCGCCGGATGATTATGACATTCTGCCGGTGTGCGGAATCGTCGAAACAGACGCTAATCGTTTAACACGATTTACACGCATGATTAATACGAGCGCTTGAAATTGCTGTAATTGTGTTCGCACGACCTTGGATACAAGTCTGCTCTTTGCTTCTAATTTAAAAATAGGCGCTTGTCTTTTATTAAATTCTATATCACATTAACTATGCAAGAGACTAAAAAAAAAATATTCGTTTAATTTTGACTTCATTTCTTTTTCTTGTCGGTGTGATATTTTGTAATCATAACACTGAATTAAAATATAAAGGTTGATATCGTTAGTTACATCACATAGAATTCAAAGTTCGCGAGAAAATTTTTATGTGAGTAAATCACTCTCGATAAGAAAGAAAAGGTTTGTAATTAGCGGACGCGATCGAAGATCTACGGATAAAGTTTCTTAATCGGAGAGAGAGAGAGAGAGAGAGAGACGCAACGGGCTAATATGGCGGTGGTTCAAGGAAAAAATGGCGTTAGAATAATCGTGGTTGCTTTGAGCTGTCCGATTGTTGGATAGACAAATGAACGGTTTAAGTGGTTCGCATCGAGGGTAAGAGAGATAGAGAGAAAGAGGTAGGTCCTGTACGAATTATAATACTGAATCCTCGTGTTGGTACGAGAGAGGGTTCGTGAAGGCGCGTCCTGCGCGACAGGCTTGGATGGATTGTTATTGGTCGAGAATTTAACCCTCTACCTTTCTGTCCCCCACCAACGGACAGTGCGCGCCGCACGTATGATATGCTAACGAGCACATCAGCGGTGCGCGCATCGGAGGGAGACGAGATCCCTGCGTAGGGGTTGCTGTTACTCGTTGCACGGAAGGGCTGCTTCGTCACGTGTATAGGTATCCGAAAATCCAATCCCGTGATGCATTATCGCCGTGGCGAAGCCCTATCACAAATGATTCTTCCACACACAACACCGCGTGTCCGCACAATCTACCTACGCACTATCCGCGCGCGCGCACGGACGTTCTTTTCTTCGTGCGTTTCTCTTCGCCAATGACACCTGGGATGGCCTTAAAAGTGTTAGGTTTCGTACTCGATGCTCCATTTCTATGGTCTCTCATTGTCATTGCCACATATCTTCTTCAAAGATTACTGCACATTGTTTTTACTGATAATATTTGAAATAATATTATAAATTAAATTACTTTTAATTGAGTTATATATAAAACCTCAATTTTTATATATATTTAAATTAATTTATATAAAAATTACAAAAATTTATAAAAATTAATATACATATAAATATATTTTACATATATATAAATTATGTTGCTGTTATTTTCAAATTTAATTTACAAAAAACATTGATTTCACAATGAACCTTAAATCTACAGTAACTTGTTAGTTTCCGCAATTTTTGGACAAGCTCTTCGGACAGAACTGCGCTGACTCGTAAAGTCAGAGTTGAACAAACAAGCCCACCGGAACATTTCCCTTTGGTAAAAAGCATGTAAAGAGCAACGCTCTGCTCACGAGTATCTAATAATTGCATTAGAGAAACTTAATTTTCGAGATCAAGTGGGCGTTTTTATAGATTCTCATGAAGTAGTTTCGACGGATTCCAATTAGTAGGACTGTGCAGCGGTACTCGACCGTACCGATAATTGGCCCGCCGACTTAATGCTCTGACAAAAACTTTTGATTCGTTAAAGAAGATCAACGATAGAGACGAGAGTTGTTCGGCGAAAGCCAGTGATAAAACTCCAACGAAAACCGACGGCGCGTACACCGGTGCGCCGGGCGGTTCGGAAATTTAGAGGAAAATGTACTCGGGGCACAGTGGCGTGGCAAAGTGGCGTGCTCCATTCATTTTGTGCGTACATACCTAACATAAAAAAGTCCAGCGTAAAACATCTGACGGATTTTCGTGTTTTTGCGCAATGTAGACTCGGAAAGAGGAAGAGCGGCTGCTGAAAATCGAGAAAGAAAGACCGTTTGTGGCGTTTGTAGAACTGAAACTTTGCGCGCGCCGCGATGGGGAAGGACGCGCAAGAGAAAGGTGAAATGGGAAAAAATCGAGATGCTAATCTCCTGTCTCGTCGAAGGGGGCAACTATGTGCTAATGCGATCCCGTTTAGCCAAGTCATCCGGAAAACGGGACACCCGCCCCAATCTCCGTACAAGGAGTGTCCTGTCTTTTTCTCTCTCGTTCTCTTTCTCTCTCTGCCTTTCTCACCTTGCAACCCCCTTGCATCCCCCTACTCGGTGCGCTTGTGTGTTACGTGCACTCTCTGCGTGTTCGAATACATGCGCGACCTGATCCGACAGAGCCGATCATAACGTAACGGCATAACGATGACAAAACACCGTGCACATCGCATCGGTGAGGGGAAGTCCCCTATTAGCTGCTCATCAGCCTCCAGGCGTTGTCGTTGTTGCGGCGGCGGCTATAACACGCCGCGTCTCTCGGCGCCATTGTGTTCTACGGCGATTGTCATTATTTCGCGATATCCGCTTCCCGACCTCCCCGCATAGCGTTCGTTGTGCGACCGAGCGGAAACATTTGGACATATTGGAATACGAGCATTGTGTCAATATACCTCTGTTCTATACTCTCTCTCTCTCTTTATCTCTCTGCTCTCGGTCGCTTGTTCCTTCTTCATGTGTTTCATGTATCTCTTTTTTAATGCACGTATTACGGGTTGGGCAGCGTTACGATCGATGGAATCATTCCCACAGTTCGGTCGTACCGCGCCTTCCGGTATCAAACGAACAACTCTATGAATCTCGAACAAAAACCATCATTTAATGTTCCGCTTTAGGCAGAACTGATTTTCATACAAAACAGGATACGTATTCTAAAAAGACCTTCGAGTTTTTTAATCCAACTTGTTTGTTATTCACGAGATGATTACATCGAATCTCAATAATCAATTTTATAATTTTAATTGTTTTTTTTAATGAAAATTTCAATTTTTCTTCTGCTTATTCCAATAACTTTACACGTTCCTAATTTTTTTTGTCTATTGCACAGATCTGGCCCTGCTCCAAGTTACATAAAAAATGTTATATCTATATCACGGACGAAAAACTTTCATTTTTTTTTTTTTTTAAATTGCTCAAACGTAAGAATATTTAGTAATACAATAGAGTTCTACGATGATTTCGAAAGGACTCGATATAAACACATATATTATTCTTTCATATATCATTCTCACAGAGAGAATAATATTGACGAGAAGCTCTCTCGGAAGAAACTGATATTCCGTGCGTAAATATTCGATATCAGCGAGATAGCGGCAGCGCGTTCGGTAATGTCGCGGCGCGTGCCACCGTTAGCGATTAAGTTCTCACGAGCACCCAAGGAGATACATATAGCGGTTGTACATAATGGGCACATAGTGTGTACATGGAAGAAGTGACGAGAAGAGGCGTCGGTTGGCAATAAGCCCGTGGGGCCGCTTGGGTTTCGGTTCGGTGTGCTGGTTGTTAAGTAAATAGGGTATTCCTCGCATTGGGTGTCGTCGTCACCGTTGACGATGCTGATGACGGCTGATAACCCTTTCGCCCGCGCTAAATAATATGACCCTCTTAAACGACGGCTTTTGATGTGTCGTCGCTTCGACGCACATTTTACGAATGGCAGCAGTTCTACGGTGGCCAATTTCAATTCTCACACCATCGACACTCCGACGAGGAGGGAAAAGGGGAGAGGGGCGCGTCTCCTACATCACCCTCTGTTCCTGTATCCGCGCGCGGGGGGTATAGAAGCCCCACTCAACCTTCCCAGACTCGAATTAATTTAACTGGCGCGGACGCCATAATCATCATCCCTCCTTTTCACGCCATATTTGTGCCGTTTATAATATTACCGTACAATTCTATTGCAAATGATTGAACCACGAATGCAGAAATGCTGTGTTATAATGCGTTTACGTTTTAAAGAATTAAATGATTTCTAAATGACAAAAAAGAATAATGACAACGAATCTGATTAAAAGAAAGGAGGTCTAACAAAAAAGAATGGCGGAACCGCGAGTCTTACTTGCCGTATTCCCAGGGGTATCACTTTACACATATTATACGGCAGTCTATAACAGGCAGCTGTAGTCGAAAAACATATTGCTTTTTGTAAATAATAATATTGCACATTGCTATCTACAATTTTTTTTTAAAAAAACATTATTCACTATTAAACCAAAAACGTTCTTTACTCTACAATAGACCTCCCCGTATAATAAGGGTTCGTTTAACACAGTTGCGTATATTATTCATTCGTTCAACACGAATTCTTTTATAAATATTTCCATACATAATGCTTATTTATATAACCCATGTGACACGAATAACACGAAGTCATAATGTATTCCCCATGTTACACGGGGGTCTACTGTACATGTTTATATAATTTGAAATGTTTCGCTTTGTATATAAAAATTGTAATTTTTTAATTGGATATAAAATACAAAACAAACGTGAAATAATATTAAATATTAAATTCTCTCTCGTTCAGATTTCTTTTGACAACAATTCACTTGTAAATTGGTCAGTAAATGAAAAGGATTTAAATAAACAGCCGCGGCGCACTTATTTACACACAAAACATTATACTGTTTTTACTCTCACTTTATATTTTATCTGTATATATTAAACAAACACAGGGAAATTAAAATGTAGTAAAGATTATGTGAACTATTTCTCACTACAATTCTCTTATTCTGTTAAAAGCATCATTAAATTATCGTTGGGTTTAACTTACAGTATTTATGAGAATAGTTGCTCCACAAGCTATTCAAGCTTCGATAGAATGCTATTTCACATTTACGTACGAGCGCGGAGTTTTGGAATTTGCAACATCGCGCGCGGTGAGATATTTTATTACAACGAAGACACGTCGCGTCGCGTCGCGTCGAAGCGATTTGATGTTACGTGATACACAGCAATTAAATGCAGGAATATTTTGCATGACGTAATTTTCCCCGTAATGTGATGCGGCTAGATCCAAAGATACTACGTCTTGAGGTAGGTTAAGTAATGTTGAGGCTACAACGGAGGCAGCAGCAGGAGATTTTGCCATAATTTATGTTCTGCCCGCGCGTACATTCCACATGTTTATTCATGTATTAATTTCTAAGTCGTCTTTCTATAAACACTTTATAGAGGGGATTTCTAAAACTGATCATTTCTTTTATGTGAGAGTACATCGCATTTTAATAATCACCAAATTTTATTGATGTGCAAATGATATTGTAATAATATACACGTAATAAAATATTAGGATATTGTGATGGAAAGAATTATTTATTATGATAATATAGCGCATTATGATGATAATACTATTCAGACACAGTTTTTATATCTCGTTTAAAACCTTGTTTATTATGTAACTTCGCACAAGAACCAGAAGTATTGCAACAGTTGTTATTCGCCAAAAGAAACGTCTCTTTCATATTAAGAAACAAAAATATATACATTAAAAAAAAAACAGAGATACGTAGAATCCGAAAGATATATCCAGCTCTACTATACTTTCCGAAATATACTTCTCGCAGCTCCAACAAGCGAGCAAACTCGTTTATGTGGAGAGAGATGATTCTCGACTAATCGAGCGAGACGAGCTCGGTATAAAGGCGAATCTGGCAATGTAATTTGTTGGCGAGTTAATTAATGCCAGGTCGATACACTGACTGAGGGAGAAGGCGATGAAAATCGCGCCGAGGCTCACGCGAATGCATGGCGACGTCGAGCGTCGGGACGCAAAAACACGATTGGTCGCAAATGTCGGCATACACGAGTGTTGTTCTAAAATATTGCCCGGATTCTTGGCCACACACTCCTATCGCGATCCCACTTCGAATATTCTATTCTTCTGGAGGTGAATAAGTTTCTTTTTGCTCATTCAGGACTGATCCCCGCATGCAATCAAGAGACCGAACTTTCCATCGCAAACAATATTTTTCTTTATCATTCACACACTATAAATATTAACACTTGCTATTATCCATAATTTAATTAGACATGAGTGAATTATTCAATATTCATTCAAATTATATGAATATGCGATTGTATATTTGTTTTACAAGGATAATCGGTTCGATTAATAATTCCCGCTTCATTATCACAAATTATACTATAAATATTGTGTTAATGTTGCTTAACGATATGCAACATTTTCTTTAAACATAGATGCTGGTTTGATTACAAAAATAATTCGATACACACACACACACAGCAACAGCAGCACTTGCGTGAATTATTTTATTATATAATGTCATGCCGAAATTATTCATTCCATCCATAAGTTCAAGGAAACGTGTCATCTGTGTGTGTTGCGTCGCTTAAAAATTTTGTCTATACCCGTTCGACTTGTATTTTATGAATAATTCACATCACTCAGCCTATAATTCTTAATAACTAGTCGTCGTTTGTTGTCCTTGAAACTTTCTATCCGTTGCGATCATTCTATCAATTTCGGACTTACACTGTAGTAAAATTAAAAAAAAAAAAAAGTATACGATAGTTTATAGCGCATCTATATTCTGAAATCATTCGAGTCGTTCACATCAGTTTAATTTAATCACTATGTTGTAAGTTTCTATTAAGTTGAACACACAAATCGCGCATAAAGAAGTTGCAATATAGAAAAAAATATAGCAATTCAATTCAATAAAATATTTATTGCAAATAAATTAATTTAATCGCAAAAAATGTTTCTATTTTGTCTTATCTAAAACTGTTGGATATCAGTTGACATCGGTTGATGTCAACGCAAGAAGAACGCAAAAGGAAGAAGCGTCAAGGGACCAGAGAAACGGACAAAGAAGAAAAGGTTACTCGATGACAGAAGCTAATAACATGAAGAAAGAAAGGTGAGCATCGGAATCTTTTTTTTTAGGAATTACGGTTACGACACGCATCGGTCACCAGGATCCGACCTCTCTTTGGCTCTCACGCGGTTTTCGTACTGCACAAAGCGTGAGAGAAGAACGATGATGTCCCGGTGGAAAGAAGAAAGAAAGGATCCAACAGGAAAACGAGGAGGAACGAGAAGAAGAGCGAGAGAGAAAGAGAAAGAACGGTCAAAGACGAAGAGATGCACAAGTGGAGAAACGGAGACGAACGCATCGGTAGTAGGATTTACGCAGCGGTCGGTGCTCTTTGACGCCAACGTGGAATCGTCGCCTGGCATCAGCAGTGACAAGAACAAAAAGGGAAACCGAATATGACCCGTCATAGGGGATCGCATTAAACCGCCTTCGCGACTCGCCACTCGATAATTGGCGACCTTCGCCTCTTCCGCGAAGGAATGTTCACCAGGTTTTGCGAGAAGGACGGGCAAAAGAAACGCGGAGCGAACCGGTCGCCGGAAAAGAGAGCCCCCAGAACGCTTCTGTATAACCGTGACATAACGCGACGAAAGAAACGGAATGACGAAACGATGCGGAGCATCAATATAAATAATATCGCAGTAATTGTTCAGCGCGAGGGCCCGTCGGGTAACATGCAAGGTGCCGCTTTACGGCCGCGCGGAATTCGAATTGTGGCCTCGCCACCGCGCGTTTTACCTTCTGCTCTCGAGCGCGTTCCATTCCAAGCTACGACCGGTATAAGTACTTTAACATCTATTACATTTAGATTCACTCAATATTTTCCGATGTTTTCTGTCGGTACGTTCAGAAATACCAGCTACCACTTAAGATTCCATCATTAATATATTTATCATCACATTCATACATTAATTTCTAAAAGTAAATAAAAAAGAAATACAAAAAAGGATTTTTTAAATATTTCAATTATATGTTTCACACAAGCAGCATTTTTCTCTTCAAAATTCCCTTTAAAAGTCTCGCAATAATTTTTTTTTTTTTTTTTTTTTACGCTTCTCGACCATCGTCACTTTCTCGCTTCGTTCGCGAATGAGAAGATATTTCGAACGGCCAGTGCCGGGCCAACTCGCGATCAATTTTTCAAGTACACCCCGGTCATTCGCTTCTCGAAATTCTGCGGAGAGAACGAACATCAGCATTGTCTCTTGCGAGCGCAATCCTCTTCTTTTTTTTTTGTTTTTACCGATTGTCGGCGGCAAAAGAAGGACAGAGGGTGGGGAGCGAAGAAAGCAAAAAGAGGCTCGGCCCGAATGCACACGCGTGCATATGTGGTATCATATGTGCGTGAGAAAAACGTGCACGTACACTAAGATGTCTAATAGATTGGGGTTGGCATACGAGACAGTCGCAGAGACACCCACGCGTTTCCCCGTATCCACGCGATGTCGACCAAAAATATTCACGCACGACAAAGGGCAAGAAACCGGTAAGTCAGCAACTATACTTTTTTCCAGATTCTTTCTCTCTCACTCTCTTATTCTCTCGTTCCTTATGACAATGAAACTTTTCGAGCTTTCCACGATTGTGTCTTTCTTCGAAGGATTTATATCGATATTACTCATCGATTACTCATTAAATTGGCGCAAAAGCTCGTCTTGTATGTCGATTATGCGCGGCAAAAATATGATTGTAAATTGTAGTTATTATTACCGCAACTACTACTTTTTCTTTCCGTTGGTGCTTCGAAAAGCTTCATTTAAAATTATTGTTTTATTTTTCTATGCTAATCAATAGATATAGATAATTACTAACCGCGGCGGAAACGTGTACACAGGAAAATGTTGTTCTCAATAGCGTGGAAAAATATTTATGAGAACCGTACTGTATGCAAGCGATAATGTACAAAGTATATATTTTAAAATTTATACATTTGAATCTTAAAATCCTCCGTATCGAACAAGTAAGCAATTTACGTGAAAGATTTCGATAAATATGTTACAATTTATTCATACGAGTTATCAGTTTGAGGACAAGTTAATAAAAAATGTGCGATTAATAATAAGCAAAACTGTTAAAAGTTTGATAACAGTTTATCTCTTTGTACTGATACATTGTGTAACATTGTAGATATTCATGTCTAAATATTCATACGTGATAAACGGTCTAGCGATAACGTACCAAACACATTTTTTTCTTATTTGTATATTCCAAAACGCACCGCGCGTTATACGTGTATCTTGATATTATATTCTCATTAAATTTACTTTTGATATCTTTATATTATTTTTTGCACATTTTAATGGTGCTATTTTTAATGAACTGGTTGTTTTTCTTGTTTCTCTCTCTCTCTCACTCTCTCTCTCGTTCGTTCTCTCATTTTCTCTTTTTCTCTTTCTAAAAAATATCATGTAATTCGCGATATTTCGTAGCAATATATATCCAATGACAATAACTCGCATGCATTATGATCAGTCCAAAAATAATTTTCGTATTAATGAAAATGCAAAAGATGTTTTCGACGATGCGCATGATTTTACACATTTTGCATATCTATATCCATCGCCATAAGTGTATATATCATGATAATGTATACACGTCTTCATTGAAACGCGTGACGTTATATACATAATAAGCATGCACACAGCGCGACAATAAATAATCATATATGTTATTGTAAACCAACTGTTTTTTTGTGCTTGATAATTCATGCTCATAATTAAAAACAGTGCGATGATGTAATAGTCCATATTAACCGCCGATAGTTTTGTTTTTTGCATCATTTGAAATAACGAATCGACAAACGGGACGCTCTTGGCAAGCAGTAGGGCACAATTTGTCAAATCTATACGCAGATATCTTTGGACATTATGTGTACGAGACGGAAGACGCGGGGACTTCAGCGCGGATATATTTTCATTTTAGCTTTGTGTGATAGATTACAAGTAGCGTCTACCTCTCGGGAGCTAATAAATCCGCATGTTGTCTCTTCCATTACGATGGAAAATTGCAGAAACCGTTTGTACTTAGTACCTCATTGATGTTTTGGACAAGAAATGCTTCGCGCGCATCAAATTGTTGTCGGAATAGAATCGTTCCGAACGCGCGCACGGACGGGCTTTTATAGTTTTCGACGGACAAACGGCTGACATAATGACGCTGGGCTTAAGAGCAACGCGCGCGACTGCGCATATTAGGATCTATTAATATGCAGTCGGTGCAAGTCAGACGGTTAGACGGTTCTTAGCTACTTGTCACACATTAGCCGCCGTCCGAAGCGGCAGACAACTTCCCGTCCGTCGTCCTCACGACGGACACACACGACGAGACTTCTCTATTCGTCTGTCAACGATCTCCTTCACGTCAGCATATTCCACTGTTCACTGACAACTTCAAGAGAAACGCCTTTCAAAACTCTCCGCGCTTCACGATTTTACGAAAAGACATATTGAAGCATTCTCCGTGCAAGAAAATGACACGCACGTAATAAATGTAATATGATTCATTCATCGGTTTTGAAACATCTGCGGTCGATAATATGAAGCTATATCTCTCTTTTCGGCTACTTCAATATCCTTTAAAGGTTCATTCAATTCTCAAGGGATCGTAATTTATATGACCAAATATCGTCTCTTTTTCGAGATAATATCTTATTTCCAATAATTCAATTTCTTTACAAATTCAATTTCGCACAAGTTATAAAAAATCTTTTAATTATTATTTTAATTAAATTATATTCAAATGCTTATTGTATTTTACACAGAAAAGTTTTGTGTGTATGTGTACACAGATAAGTGTAGTATAAGTATTTCTATTTTCAGTATTAAAATTAAAAACTTGAAAAAAACTTCCTATATTTTTCAAAAATTATATAAATTATTTTTTGAAATTATTTTATGTTTATCTTTTTTGTATTTATGTGTAATTTTCACATCTAGACATAAAAAACAAATATAAATAAATATTAAAATTATTTTATTATGTAAATTTTATTTTGTTTTAGTTTTTTTTATTTAGCATTAACTTTTTGTTTCGATACGCATTAATCGCTTTATCCTCGTTATATACAATGGTATCCTTTGATCCGGTGACTCTCGCTCACATTTTCGTAGTATGTATAACATTAAGATAACAGAGAAAGAAATGCAAATTGATTTGTGAATACTGCGTTTCATGCTTTATGATTTATCAGCTCATATATTCATGGATGTCTTTTTTGAGCGGATAGACCTGTCGTAAGAAACAATAATAATTTCTGAACTTTGATCAAGTCCTCTTTGCGACCACGATAAACTCGGTTTAATAATATACATATTTATAAATAATATACACACTTATATGCCATAAAATATGACAGATATTAAATTCAAACAAAACGCCGTCGTCATTTATATTTGTACACGATGAGATAAAAATATAAATTGCAAAAGAAACACTTGTGAATACACGAGAGAGAAATGGAATAACGTTCTATTTGATATATTAATGCCAAAGTCTAACTAATATGACTTTTATTATAAAACAAAAAAATATATATTTTTTAAGTTACTTTACAAATACCAGGATTCTCCACAAAATTGCTGACAATTACTGTTTAATAAAATTATGAAGTATGCTTTTTTACTACATTTTATCTATATTCATAATCATGATTTTATCTTTGTATATTACGCAATAAAAGAAATTTTTGAGCAACCAATGCATTTGATAAGGTGATACATAATATTTTGTTATAGCGTCATTATTATCGTACAGCCCAGTTGTCCGCGGTTCACTTAACGCGCACCAACATTATCGATGTTTTTATTCCTAATGTTATGTCATATTATGTCATGTCAACAGCTCAATTTGTCACTCATAAAAATTACGGCATATGACACGTCAATTTTGATTGCTAAAGAAAAAAAGATAACAAAATTCTTCTTATCAATAGAACGTCAGCCACGATGTTTACAGTAAGATAAACTTGTAAAAAGATTGCACACATTACATCTCTCTTATTGTGAGGGAATCTTTGTGATATCTAGCTGGGTAGACACAAACGCATGGCATGCGATATGAGAAAAATTATGACTGAGCTATTCGGACAAGTCACGCTATGTCAAATGAAGGGTATCGGATGAAAACTTCTAATTATCGAATTATATAGACGGACTGCGGTCCGATCTATTGTTGTCGCGGCATCCGCAGACATTTTCGATTTTGCTTCTGACTCAGCAAGAAGCCGCGGGGCCTGTCACGTACACGCGCGAGGAATGAAACGCGCTTTTATGTTGTTTTCGAGATGTTTCAACTATTCGAAGTTGAGAAACACAACGGCGCAGAGGAAACTGCAGAAACTTGCGATTGAAAAAGTTCGACAAATTAAGAGCATTCGCGTACGACGTCTATGTTGAAGTTGCATTAGTCGCGGCGTTCGCCGTTATAATTTTTCCCGCCCTACGTACGAAAAAAAAAACTGCTCTCCTCCGTACGTTCTGAAAAATATATTTCCATGAACTCTTTTCTATACGAAATATCCCTATTTTTTTTTTTTATCGACAAGCCGTGTCTAGCATTAAATGTTTTCTGTTAAGACGTGAATCTTCGCGAATGGTACACGTACCAAATGGATACGCGAACGTCAGGTACGTGGATTCAGTAAAACCGAGTAGTTTATAGCGACGAGTTCTTATCCCTCGTGATCGGACAAGTTCTGGTTATGTTTAATAGGAGAAATGTAAATGTTCGCGGTGAAGTTTATGTTTTTAGATAGACATTATCGCGCGTCTGTGAAATTCTCTTCTTGCATTTCGTGCAATTCACATAATTCATGTGTAAAATCTTTTTCACACGAAAATGCACACGATATATGAATTAAATTGTTCTTCTAATTCAGTATATAAATAAATGTAAATTGATATTTAAAAAATGCGATTTATATTGCGCGCTTAACTTTATATTCAACATTTGATACGGAGAATGTCACAGATCCGACAGAAGCGCGAAGCAGCGTCAGTCACAATCACATGCTCGATTAATCTAACGTTTTCTCACATGAAATTGCGATAACTGCAAACACACAAGTACTTAAACGATCTCACAATTCACGTGCGCTATTTTGAAAAGTTCACGTGTCGTGAGCGATTCACAATTGTTCGACTGTTTCACATTTTTAATTTATTCAACGAGTATGTAAGTTAAAAAAAAAAAAAAAATATATATATTACCCAATAAGAGATATAATTTTATCAGTAGTTATTTTTATCAGAAGTTGTAATGCATATGAATGAATACTTGAAAAAGATGAATGAATATTTAGAAAAAACCGAGTTGCACGACTGCTTGTCTAGTTGCCTGATGCACACGAAAAGACATCTGGCTGTGAATGAATTTTGCATATAAAGGTGCAATTTTTGTACGTGCGTGTGTGTGTGCGCGCGCGCGCGCGCGGCGTAATCAAAATCTTACGGTCAACATTGAGACGAAAATTTTATTGGCCGTTTTTTTAAGGTCGCTTTGATGTTAGGCCGAGACAGGTACGTTTTATCGAGGTGGATGCGTGAGAAGCCGAACGCGCGCGTTCAGTCCGACGGAAAGTGCTCTCGGGAATCGAGGTTTCAAGCGCATTTAGCGGAGCGTATTGCGAAAACGTATCGGCATTTAATCACACTAGTCGTTTCATATCGCGTTTCGACACTGGTAATTCGCGAAATTTTACTCTCGTACGCATACGCGTCGTGTGCCCACGTATACCCATGCGCTTACGACGACGTTGTCGTCGACGCTGCTCGCCGGTAATCGCGCTCCGTAAAACGGTCGCGCTGACATCAGTCCGCGGTAATTGTCGCTCCGGTTTCTCACCGTATATCGGACTAGTTTCAGCATCTCGCGTCGCTTCAATATCGTAAAACCGTTATTGCACCTCCGGGTTACATTTTCTTATCGTGTTTATCGTTTACTCCAAAACTAACGCAAAGTAAAACGGTGTAATACGCGAGCTGAGTAATTGTGTAACTTTGTATCTCGATCTTATTTGCGCTCCGGATATCGTGTATTCAACGAATTTATGAAAAGAACAAAAAAATATTGTGGAAAAGACGCTTGTATTTTAAACACGATTCGACGCACATGTGACCTCGACTATAGCGCGAACAAATTGTTACATCTCTCGTGTTTATTATTAGTTTTTATTTATTTCTTATACAGTGGTTTACGTTTGACAAAATCACTAAAAAAAATAAGATTGTTGCGTTCTAGCCTCTTTCAGAAGCAAACGTCAAGAATTCATGATATTTTAAAAAGAATATATAGTGTTTGAGATAAAAATTGACATGTTTCGCACAGTGAAACATCTTAAAATCTTAAGAACTTCTCGTGAATTTCAAACATAATAGATTCTGACAAAATACAAAATCGTTTCGAACGTTCCCGTTTATAAATCGTGCATTGTGTGTTTTAGAGCAGATTTACTTTGCGCGTTTGCGATATCTAATCTTCAATTCGCTTAGAAAATTATTTCAATTCGACGGAAACACTCACGGAAATCCTTCGGCCGAAGAGAGAGAGGCTCTTTTTTTCTTATCCATGCTAAATCCAAAGAATCACTTACGGATCTCGCTTGCGATAGTTCCAGTTGGATTGGTCAGGAGAGGCCTCTGGACAAGATCGTCCTCAAGATGGGCACGGCTTGGTCGAGCTTGCTTTCTCCGTGACATCCCTCCGACTCAGATGAATCAGTTCGCTCTCTTCGTTACTCCGACGAAGAAGCAGTTGTCGCCGCCGTTTGACAGTGGAATCGACTGACGTTTGCTTGTCAGTGCGGATCTTGTTTTCCTCTCCTGCGGGATGTCCGGTCAGTCTAGACGTCGTCGACGGGACAACGGCGGTAGACGACGTCGCTGTAACGTCAAAGATGCGCACCGCATGTCTCTCTCTCTCTTTTTCTCCCTCTTTCTTTCTTTCTATCTCTCTTTCTCAGTGTTCCGGTGCAGCAACAATCGAAATCACAACACACGATCGCTGCTTGAACTCACTACTATCGGCACTACTTAGCAAATCGCGAATGCACTTCCCAAAGCGTCCTATACATGGATCGTCGCCAAAAGAGAGTTATTCTCGCCACCGGCCGGTGAGCGCATCAACTACTCAGCCAATAATCCATAGAGGCCAATAAAGTTCGCGTATGAATTTCACTAACATAGTTTTTCACACTCGCGCAATTTCTTACCGCGCGATGTCACAAAAAAAGATCCGTCGTTTCGCGCACTCAATCGTTAACTGTTTTCTCACTGATTCGTGGCTCCGCTTGTCTAAACGGTTCGCACGTGGTCCATTGCATTCACGCACAACACACTCTCCTCCTTTCTCTCCCTGCTCCGGAAGACGTCCGTGGATTCCCAAACAAGTTGTTTTCGTTACTGACGCAGCTCGCTTCGTTGGATGAGCTCCTCCGGCGTAAGCGCGATTCACCACACATACACACCGGTTAACCGCGATTCTTCAATTACTACCTGACGCAATTCATCCGACGCGTGCCGCGAACGTACAGCAGCGAGACCGGCGACATTTCGCGGCTATTCGATGTCGCGACGCAGGGACAGAGTAAATGGGTGCGTGCGTACGGTCGTAACGCGTGACGCGTAAAGTCTACGGATCAACACATTCACGGGAACGGTGGCAACGTGTACGCGCGCGCGGTACGTGTCCTAAACGCACTGTTTGCTCATGTACGACACACGTGTGCAGTGACCGGCTGGCGTGTTTCTCAGTGTGACGGCCACGTATGTGTATGCGCGCGCGCGTGATGTGTGTATGTGTGTGTGTGTGTCTGATACGCGTTACGTGTCGTGCGCGGGTGCGTATGTGTACGCGTGCGTGTTTATGGGTCTATATCTCGCGCGAAATCCGCTGCTCTAGGTGCTTCGGAGTCGGCCGGACGACGGACGGACCAGCTCTGGGCCTGACGTCCAGGCACCCCTCTCCGCCGTCACGAGACGCGTTACGGGTAGGGGTACATGAGATACTGCCTTGCGCGCGCTTTAGTCCCCCCACTTTGGCTGCGCTTCTCGACCGCCGCCGCCCCTCTCTGTGATCCTGCGCCCACCTTCCCCCTCGCGCTCTTGCCCCACTATGCGAGCGAGGTGGCGGGCGCGCAACCTCCTTTGCGATGCGCCCCCTTCTCCATGCGCCGCCACCGCGCGACGGATACAGAGATTCACCCTTGTACACAAGCCAAGTCGACTTCCACGCGTATTACACACCAGGCACGTTGCACGCATGTAATTTTGCGCGATTATTCGTCCGCGTGCATTCTTTCGAAAGAGAGAGAAAGAGAGAGGAAGGGAGAGAGAGAGAGATGGACCCCGGTGTTTTGGCCGCCAACCTCTCACGAGCTGTCCGAGACGTAAGGGCTCACTTTGGACAGCTTGACCGCTATGAATAGAAAAAGGTAAGACAGGTTTTTCACGCGTTTTTATGTTTTTTTTTAAACTGGATTTCACCCTTACGCCCTCTCGCTTACCCTATGACAAACGAAACGGACGCCAGTCATAAGGCTGCTCACGCACGGCCTGTGCTTCTCGAAGCGTGATCGAATCAGCCCCTCGTAAGGGGGTGCGAGAGGAATCTTTTCGCGACCTCGCTCCTCCGTATTGCTTCCCCTCGCATATCGTTCCGTTTCTCGTCCTCCTACCTGCACGATCCGTCTTTCTCTCTATCTTATTCCCCTTCCGGCGGATGCTCGATATCCCCACCGGGTGGCGCGAGAGCGCGAGGCGTGGCTTGTCCCGGAGGAGTGCCCGCCTCCTTATGCATTATTATAGCGAGCCACTCGTGTCTCTATGATTTTATATGCCGCGTTTCAACGTGAATATTCTAACGCGCTTCCAACAGCGCTCCGGCGCATTCTCGCCACCACCATCGCGCCGTACCACGCCACCCCGCGCCTCGCGCTGCTCTGCCGCGCCGATGTGCCGACGATATCGTGTTTTATGCTGCCCAATTATTTTCTCGTTCCACGCTGCGCTCGATCCGACTGTTCTGGTGATTGTATACGTGAGACGACGAACAAAACTCAGGGAGAGATTGTCGCCGTAACGAGTGCGTTGACATTTGTGCAACGGCGTCTGCATTGTTCTGTCAATTTTTTTTTTTTTTTTTTTATAGTCTCACAAACAAACATTTATAATTACTGTTCTATCTAATAATCTAATTACTGTTATTACTGTTAATAATTACTGTTATTACTAATTAAGTGTGTTGAACGAGAAAAGATGCTTGATTACATACTTAAAATATTATTCGGTTTTTGAACGAAAGAAATATTCTGCTTGTGTATTATTATAATTATTATAATTATTATCATTAAATAGAGATGCAAATCCATAGAGTCAACACTTATTTAGGCGATCCCCGACTAATTAATTTATAATAGATAGATACAATTAGAATTATCCTGTTTTATTATTAATATGTACAGAAAATTTAGTATTATATTATTTACTCAAAATATTATACAAAAATTACTACGCACATTTGTTTGGATTAGCATGCTGTGTCATATCTTGTCATATATATACATAAACGAGAAAACACGTGGGCCATTTCGGACGGAAAGGAAAGACTATAGTAAAAGCTGCGGTAAAGCGGCGAAGTACAAAAGGTGTGAGAGCGTAAGGGTGCTAGATTGGGATAAGAAAGGATCAAGGACTGTATATGGGGTGTGTTGCCATACAGTTAATATTTCGAGTAGTAAGTGTGAAATTTTTTTTTTTTTATTCGTACTCAAGTGTGTTTTTCTGTTTGTCACGGTCTATTGTCGTGTAACCACAGTGTCTCTCTTGGGTATCATTAAAACTAAAATGTGTCTTTTTTTTCGGTCCGAACAGAATTATTCTTTTTACCGGCTCGTAATTTTTGCGTGAAGATCTTGAGGGCTATAATGTGCGCGTGGATTCGTAAAGAAGAGTAGTCGGTTCGTCGTGGACAAGCGCCGGCGCCGGGACTGACACCTGCAGTGCATTTTTTCTCCTAGGATTAGTGGATATACCTGTTCCGTGCATCTTTCACAAAACACGGGGATCACCAATACTTGCGCGTTCTCATAAACATCTATACCCTATCTGTTCAGCATTCGCTGCTTGACGCTCCGTGAACATAATAGATTTTAATAAATGAATTGTTAATTAACTAGAGGAGAATATTGAACACTTCCGTCACAGCTATATAAACTTCCGAGTAGTTCATAAATCATTCGTTGAACGTATATTTAACTGTGTCAGGAACGCTTCTGCTGAATTAAGAGAATTGTTTATGGTATTTTATAATCGATATCTTTTTAATAACGAAATTGCCTGATCAAATTTTATTCAAAAGTAGCGCGCACGAAATAATTTCAGCTCTTATTAAATATTCGAATAAACAATACGAAAAGAGACTGATTCCTGTATAAAAGAGAAGATTTTAAGTGTATTTTATCATGTGTTATCACGTGCGTTTTTAAATTCCACGAACAATTGTACGTACCTGTCTTAAGTATGCTTTTCGACACCTGCAGCACGATAGATTTGCGTTTAGTACATCCGAGCCAAATCCCGATGATCGTGGCATTAAAAGACCGCAGAAAATCTGCCGCAGCAGGTGGTAATCTCTTTCTCTCTTTCTCTCTGTCTTTCTCTCTCTCTCTCTCTCTCTCTCTTTCTCTCCGTCTCTCTCTTTCTTTCTCTGTCTGTATGTGGGGATGTTGAAGCCATTCAGAGTGCAAGGGGAGTCAGCAAATTGACGCCGTTTAGATTGCGCTGCGTTCAATTAGGTTGCGAAGACGCAACCGGGATAAAAACCTGCGTGTGTTCGCGGACGTTCTTTTATCATTCGGCATGTTCATTTAGATTTGTTCAGTCTACGGGCATGCTGCCCGCTAGTGGATCACATCCACAGAAAGCGTAAGATTTCCGTTCTCTTAATTCCGATGAAAATTAAGCGATTTTGCCGATTTCTCGTGGCAATAAAATCGCCGAATCATTTTAATCTGCGCGATTGGTGTAGCCGCTTTCCTTTCGTGTACGTAGTAGTAACATCACACCGCGTTAATATAGTATCATCACTTAAATATTTAGATATGCATTGCATGATCAGTTCTTTTACATTAAAAGGGTAACGACAGTAGTAATCATACACACACGTACACATGCACACACTTGGAATCGCAGTTAGTAAAGCGTGTATATATACGAAGGAAAATCAGAAGTTTTCTAAACTAAATCCAAACTAACTCCAACAATTTAAATGTTGCGGAAGGTTTATACATGGACTCAGACGCGTCGAGTCTCGAACCATCTTCTCGAAATATTCGATCGAAGAGAACTCGCATCGGTAGAAAATAAACGGAAGATAGAAGAACGACGGGAGTCGAATGGTCCCGGGGTTTATGTGTTTGGTGCTCCGGTGGCAAAAGAATAGATATGACGTATTCATGAGGATGGCGCGGGTTTGTCAAGAAGATGGCATAGCGATAGCGGCGCGTCGGATCTCCGAAGAAAAACACGAAATAGTTGTGCCTCGCTTTAGGCGAGACCGGACCTGTTTTCTATCACCTTTCTTCGCCTCCGTGTCCAGGATATTCCCAGTTCTCCTCGTGTCTCTTTCCTCTCTCCCGTGTCCTTCTCCCTCGCAATAAAATCCGATTTGACGTCAATTTATCTACAGATATATCCAGTCGGCGCGTCGGCCCTTCTTTCGTCCTTCCTCTTTTTTCACCGTCCGCGCGCGTTTACCGCTCAAGGCATGTCGCGCATGAATTTCGCGTTTATATAATCTACCTTTTTTCTCTTCCACCGTTTCTGGCTAATAAGACGACAGTGGGGGTAACTGATATTGTTGGGGTCTGTTGGAAATGATATTAAAAAAGGATCAAGATTTATATATTAAGCGGCTCCCTTTCTCCCTCTTTCTCTCGATCGGCCATTGGTATCGCGAACCGATCGAGAGGAGAAACAAAAAAGGGAATAGCTTGCACGTTTCTCTCGGTGTGGAAAAGTCGTATTCATTTAAATTACGTAGACGAGTGAGATGAGAGCGGTTGATAATAAAAAACCCAGATCGTGCGATATAATATTTTTCGAAGGTACAAGGAACTGAATTGGACTTCGTTATGAACGATTCTACACACGTAAAAGTTGTTGCAAAATTTTATTTGTTCTTTTTTTAAGCAATTGAATTTTAACTTTCCAAAACTTTTTATGTATATTTTTTTAAATTTCAGAATGTCATTATGCGTGTTGTTTTTACGTTTACTTTGAAATAAAATATTGCATTTTCTTATACTAAATTCCAGTTGCAGAAGTCAAGTCCTTTTTAAGATTTTGCAGCGATCTCCGATAAAATGTATCGATCCGACGACATTCAGCAGTCCGTAATAACAATAATAATGCATTCGTCGTGCAATGTAGAAGGGAGAAGGTAAGAACGCGTTCAAGGTTGGCAGAAAGAGAACTCGGGTCGGCCGATCGCAAATCTCGGCCGCATAAATTTGTTTTAATTGCCAGCGACGTTACATTTTGCTTTAATTATGCCGCATTATCTGGGAGGTAAATTAGGTAGGTCCAGGCTCTCGGTCCATCTTTCCCTCCGTCCACTTTACTCTTCGGACGCTACCCCGCGCTGCCGCCCCCGTCCGTCCGTTCTCCCGCCGCGCCGCGCCGCTCGGCCATCTCTCCGTCTTGACTTCGCGGCTGAAAAAAGGAATAAGAATATACTTTGCCTCTCCTTCTGTCTTTCTCTCCTCTCGTTCACATAGTCGTCTTCCCGGTCTCTCTATATACAGTCCTTAGGATAGGATCTCTTTCCACCCGCGATCCTTCTCCGTCACCTCTTTCTTACGGACCGATTGTCGTTTTCAGACCCTCTTCTCCACCCTCTCCCCCTCATCTTATGCCGGACACCGCCACCCCAATTCTCGGTTTCCTCAGAACAGAGAGAGCGTGTGACAATTTACTCGGGCGATCTTCGGAGACCGAAGCTCGTCCGCCCTGTTCTCGCGCGCTCTCTCTGCCTTCTCAACCCCCTTCCCTCCCCCTTCCCATCTTCCTTCCCCGCATTCCCCTGTCTCTGAGTGCTGTCGCACCAGCCCCCTCGAACGGGCCCAGTCCGGGGGCCCTCCTCGCACTCTGCCGGCTCCTACCACCCTTTCTTCTCGTTCTTATACCTTATAGCTGCGTTATTTATGCCGGGTCCAGCTAATAAACATATGAACGCCCGTGCCTTCTCTCGAGCACACAGTCGTAAGAGATCCCGGGCCCGCGCGCACACAAGCGCCGTGTTCGCGCACACGCACGCGCTCACTCGGAGGCTTTCCGCCGAACACACGGCCAACACACGGTCGTGGACGGTCTCCGAGCATTGTCTCGTCTTATTAACAGCTAGCGGGACGATATATCTTGGCCGTTCCCACTGGATCCCCTTTCGGTCCTTGCCGTGGCCAAAGTGGCCGAAAGAACACCTCGACACCTCGGGATAACGCGTTATGGAGATCTGTGAACGCACACCCACGTGCCTTTAGCCGCGAAGAAACCTATTGATAATGTCGAAAACTTGTAATAACTTCGAATATCCGTCCGAGTAAAACGACGCGCGTGAACGGGATGTTTATTGCCTCTTAGGAATTAAGAAATATCAATTGGAATACGGAAAATAATCGCGCGATTATGCGCACGTTCTCTTTCCGCATTGGTGCGGAAAATCTATAGTGCACGATGTATTCTCGCGATTTTCTTGCGGCAAACAGCGAGAAATTCCAAACCGACCATCGCGCATTCCCCCAGTTAGTCGTGAAACGGTAAAAGGAAGATAAAAAGAAGAATCGCGCAGAGACGGGAGGGTGACTTCCTTTCGACCGAATGTCAAAGTCAAAGAGACAGTTTGTAGAAGTGACGCGACCGTGATGTCAACGAATATTTATTTAATTGGTCGCCTCGTCGCGACTGATGCCGCTCTGTGTGCACGCTGCGGGAGAACGAGATCTCGCTGATGCACGGAAGAAAGCACGTCACCGCGGCTACAATATCCGAGAGATCCACGAGGACGTCGAGCGAGTGAAGGACTCGTTATTATGTATCGACACACTCTCGCTTTTGCTAACGTGAAGTATCTAAAACGTATAAATAGATTTGATGTATTCTGCCGGCTATAGAAAGATCACACTCGCGACGATAATGCTAGAGCAGAAATATACCTCCCTATCGATTAAAAGAGATATCTGCTTGACGAGCTATTCGGATATACAAGGGAAAGAAATTTATTCACGTCTCGTCTTAAGGTAAATTGTCATTTAAAATTTGTACAGTCGAAATAATAATTTCGAGTAATTCGGTCGAATGTATCGATATATTTTATGAATTTGTTGTTTGAGCTGTTTCTTACTCCTATATATTCACATGAATCTGTTTTGAAAATTTATTTTCTTTCTACAATTAATTTTCAAAAACAAAACTTTCTTAATTTCGAAATATTTGCAAAACTAAGTACTTTGTTTCAACTTTAAACTCTCATACATTGATAATAAATCAAGCGTACAACTAGAATCAATTGCATTAATTATATGTATATGCTTTCATGATCGTATCTTATATAGTCAGTACACTGTACAAGCTTTAGTACCGTTTCGAATAACTAGTCTGCTTATATCGAACGATGAAGATAGAGGCTATAGCGTATGATATAGATTTATGTCGCGGATCTATCTCGGTCGGGCTATCTCCGTTGAAACGAGAGTGTAAGAATCTGATGGAGCTGAAGATCGAAGACAGTTGACGGGAAGGAATTGCGAGAGAAGGGTAGGCAGGGGCGGATTTAACGAATTTCGACGATTATGGCTTAAATTGCGGACAGCATTTCGATAATTACTTTAATGATATAATCGGAGTAATCGCGCAATTAATTATGTTTGATATCGAGCTATTATAAAGCTCTAACGAGAGAAATAAATATTTTTCTCAACAGCAATTCAAACTGTACTTGAATGTAGAGTGGAGTTTTCACAACTAATATTACTCCGTATGTGTACAGATAATACCGTCTGAGTCATTAAGGCATGTATGTGTAAATAATATTATAATTAAAAATCGATAAAGGGTACACATAATGTTCGCACAATACGTCGGGCGATATTTTAATTCTAGACTCGAGTTACGCCTGTAACATTGACCGTGCCTATTCGTGAGAAGTGGTAGATGGGGTCCCACGCTTTTCGACATGTCCCGGTGCGCGCGCGCGCGCGTTTGGGTGTACGCGAAAGGAGACTACCGGATGTAACTTATTAGCAAGTTGAATACATGCGGGAAGGCTATCGAAGCCTATACCGCAAACGGAATACCTGGTCAAGTTCTGGTGTGTGTATACGTGCGCCCCTGGGAAGGGGGCACGTTGGGGTACGCGGTGAATGCGGGGGAGTGGGGCGGCGAGAAGGGGAACGCGGGGAGAACATCGGACGAAGGGGATGGGGCAGACGGCGAGAGGGAAGGTCGATGGACGTCGAGGTGGAGAAGAAGGAGGAGGAGGAGAGCGGAAGGAGCGCGCACTCCTCTCGAAGGAGTCCGCAGCGACCGAGTGATTTGTGAAGACGCTCCCGCGACTGTAATCACGTGGAATCTCCGGTGCTGTCTTTCCCGAGGGAGCGAGAGGACATGATGTGATGCGCAGCGGGACGGAGCCGCGCCGACGGATTCTTATTGTTATTATGGGGAGTGACGTCCCACGATCCTGGCATGTTTATGCGTCCAGATTCGAGGCGGCCTTGGATGCATTGCAGGCGAAGCCGAATCAAAGCGCCCGAGTCAGTCCTCCCGAGGCACCCGTCTTCTTCGAGTGTCTCTCTCCTTGTTTTAAATCTACCCTCGGGAGATTTCCTCCGCGCTGCGCGCGGATACGAAAGCCGAGAGGAGACTACCTGTTTGCACTCTTTGCAAACTGTCGTATATCTGTCATGCCGCGTGATACTCTTTTATGGTATTGATATCGTGTGGCGCGAAACGCATCCTCGAATCTCGGATTTCGCGTTCGAAGCGCACCGATTAGATCGATCTTCTTATTTAAAATCTGTTCGTCTTCTCTCTTTTTCTCTCTTAGAAAATTTGCATCTACTTCTTGGTATCTCTAATGTCAGTCACCTTGTGCATTATTGCAAAATTCTGCTTAACAAATTCTGGTTAACAAACTGAGCTGGTTTTGACTATCGGCAAAAGGGAAAAGGGTGCAGGGAGAGTTTGATCATCACCAGGGCCGATGAGCAGCACAGCCCGCTGGCAAACGAGCTGTTGAGCGAGAGACGCGAAAATAAACGTTTGCATTTGTCGTTGGAGGTGTGTTTATGACGTGCTTGTTTGCGGATGTTACATTATAAAGAAGCTGCGCGTTGACGGCGGCTGAGGCACGAGCCTCAACGTTATATACCTACGTTGAAAGCGATGGCAAGTGCGCGCCGGTGGCGTATCTGGGCGTGGCAAGGCCGCAGGGCGCCTCCGTTGGGAATAAATTATCTCGTGGGCTCTCCTCGAGGCAGGCGCACCCCGGTTATTATTGCCTAATAGACGGCCAAACAAACGGTTCACGCCCACCCTCCAATAACGTCGTGATTAAATTGTCCGCCGACACAAACGTGACCGATCCTTCTTCGGTGCGTGATATGGTAGCCACCGGTTGAGGACCGCTGCTCGTAGGTTGTCGCACGTCCTTCCTCCCCTCATCCTTTCATCCTGGTTCCCCTTTCCCTCTCTGTCTCTCCCTCGTCACACGGGCATCAAAGCGATGTCTCGTTTACACAGCCGTCCCGCGATACTTTATGCTTTAATGTTCGCACACGTTGTCGCTTACGCGTACGGACGAGCAAGCCGTGACACGCGAATGTCATTTGGTATGCTTCTAGCCAATCAGACCAAACTAGTTTGTATAGTACGCTATAGCCTGATGTTCTGATTAGGTTCTCGTAAGAACCTAAGAAAAAATTTACTTTGCGACTTACAACAGTAATTGTATCGATTCTATCATCGGAGTGACACAGAATACTTTCCTCTATTTACTTTGCGCAAATCGTTTTGCATCGGATAATTCAGCGCTGCAATAAGTTTTATTGGTATAACCGAGGATCGTGTTCACGGGCAAGCTGCAGTTTTAGCGATGTAATTGATCTTTTACGGACAATAGTGTACTTCCTTTCTTACGGTTTTACTAACTACTCGCCGCTGTCGTGCGGAACGCTCGGTAAATCTTTTTCAATGGCGTCGAAAGAATGCCGCTCGCGCTGTACAGTCAGTGAGCCAATGAACATTTGTATATCGAGAAGATAAAAGAAATTAATTACAGATATCAGCGGACGCACACACACACGCTTGTATTAACAGGCTGTTTTTTTTTTTGTGAATTTAAGTATACAAGCGCGCATATGTAGACCTTGCATGACCAAAAGTCTTTAGCAAGTCTCACTTCAGGTGCTAGAGGTCAGTCACATTAGAGCACATTTCATTGGATTCTTTTGTTACGAGTGACTGACATATCCAATTTGTATCTATTTCAATTTGTATCTTTCGCAAACATAAACGAAAAGCTTTACTTATTCGAATTTGCGTTATATAATTTTTTTCTTTTAATATTTTTGTATATAATATATAGATTTTGCAAAATATACGCGATGTTACGCGATCGTTTGATTCGATACATTATGTCTTACTAAGCAAAGCTCTTGTCTCTCAAATGTCGTTTTCGTGCTTCATGCCGATCGGTTGGGTGTGATTTGAGAGTCATTGCAAACGAGACTAACTGGGCTGTAAATCTCGCCTGAGCGAACCGAATAGGCGGGTACCGATTACCATAGACATGCCACGCGTTGATTATAAACATAATTAAAAACAACAACAGCCGTCCTCTCGTTGCTGTAACGTATGCAGCTGGCTCGTGGCCATCAATGCCGGTGGTCCGGTGCATTACTCGGCCTAGGAAGTTTTGACCGTACTTGGATGAGTAGGTATCGATTGCCGATCGTTCGATAAGAGGACGCGGTGCAATGTTTTCGAATGTCGCGTTGCAAAACTATTTCGCACAATGAAATATGAGAGCCCGAGAGAAAAAAAGTTTTGAAGTACATATATTTAGATATCCTGTTTAATTCCTAGTCTAACGTTATAATCTTTCTCTCTATCTCTCTTCTTTCTCTGATACCAATTAGAATTCATAATGTCAGATACGTTTCTTTTGGCATGCCATGAGAAATTATTAAATTTATTACAAAACTACGCAGTTCAACTTGAGTTACGATAAACGTAATTTTTTTACTGAAGCAGTGACTTGTCTTTAGGTTTTTCGTTCGCACGATTATACTTTTATCGAAAACAAATTCGCGTGATATAAGCATCTCGAAATATATCGCGGCGCAAACGTTACACATTAGGCTCGGTACGACGTATAATACATATGTTTACTACGTTATACAAGCGTTGCGTATAACGCAAACTTATCGAATCTAAAAATTCAGCTTGTTCGAATTCGTATACACTGTCGTCCGTGAAATAAGATAGCGTATTTATATTAAATCGGTTTGCACGAACGAAAAACACGGAATTGCTATGTAAATTCAGTACATCAAAAATCAGGCTAAAATTATAAATATCTGGCCTGTTACAGGGCATTTTAAAAAAGCCAATTTAGATTCTAACAGGTAGTAATATTTCAGCTCTCCATTTCACATAAAGATTTTATCTTTATCCGATTTGGATATATTTTCTTAAAATCCCAAAGTTTTTTCGACGATAAGAGCCACTTGTAGTTCCTGGAAGATCCCTGGAATGTTACTGAGCTATCTATATATATGTATATATATTTTTTTTCGGGCCCTTTTACATTTTATCAAATATAGCGCATACACTTTCCCTAGCTATTTTCTCGTATACAGTGACAAATGGTTGATAAGTGTAAAAGAAACTGACAAATATAAATATATTTAAAATAACTCTATGCGGTTCTTTTAAAAAAATAATTATTATTTATAATAATATTATTATTTCACACATATATTATTGCAAAAAATTCGTAAAACTTATGCCGAGTTTAAAAGTTGTTACGAAATACGAATGTTTATCCGCGCTGCGACATAAAATTTGATTTGTTATAAATTATACTTATATTTGTAAATAAAACAATTAGATAGTATTATTATTTCTGTACCGCGGTCCGTGTGCTACGAGCACGAAGCAGCGAGAGATAAGAAGACACGAGATTCGCATTGCTGAACTCTCGAAGCGCGCGGCGCAACGATTCCAACAAATTTGCACCCCCCTAATCGCACCTCACGATAGGAGTATAATGAGAGCATGATGCGAACTGAGTTGGCAGATGAAGGAGTCCGAGCAAGAATTCCGATTGGATCTCTCCGCCCAGCGAGGGCGAGAGGCTGGATTTCACCTTTGACCCGCTGGTTCTTCTTGTTCTTCTTCTTCGTTTTCTCTCGCCTGCTGGTTTGCCAGCCCTTCGTTTTCTCTGTTTGGGTCCACGTTGTCGGTACCGCGCAATGCGCGTCTCATCCGTTTTCCGTATAAATGTTATTGCGCATCTATTACACGCTTATTGCGTTTTCTTAAAATGACACATATGACTGTTCATAAAACTTTGATTGGTTTATAGTGAAGTTCTTTTTTTTTTTTAATTTGGAAGATAATTGCTTTTTATAACCGTATGGTGTTCATAACTAGAACGTAATGTCGGTATTAAATTCCGCTCGTACGCTATAAATGTCGTTAAGTCAATGCGCGCATACACACAGCTCTCGCGAGACACAGTGTTGCGCTTGGCGCGCAACTAACTATTTCAAGATTAGTTTAATATCGCCTCGTAAAAGTTTTGCCAGAACGTAACGAATCTTTATTAGCCGCGATACTTGTTGCGCGCCGTCTTTATAACGTATGAACCGCTACCGCGCATACTTTTACCCTCGTTGTTCGAAAAAGCGACCAGATCCATCCTCGGCTTGTAATTGATAGAGTGGTAAAATAGCGAGAAGGGGAACTGATGAAGGTGAATCACTCCGTGCACGCACACGCATACGCGCGCGCGCTTGCCGTCGTCTTAATATGGCTATAAAGGCAACCCGCGGTAATAATAAAGTGATAATAAAACGAAAAATAATACCCAATCGTCTTGCGGACACGCCACAGGGAGTTTATTACATACTGCCATATTATATGCACAAGCGAGAGGCTACAATACATCGGCGCTGATTTTATAGGCTTGAGATCTCTCTCTCTCTCTCTCTCTCTCTCTCTCTCTCTCTCTCTCTCTCTCTCTCTTTCTCTCTCTCTCTCTCTCTCTCTCTGCTCGACATTTTCTACGGCTTTACGGCCGATAAAGAATATGGCGACTTAAAAATAAGATAAAGTCAAGTTTATCATTTATAGTATGTGCTATGTTTCCTCTCCGATATTTCATGATAAAGTGGCCTGTTACACTCGCCACTTTGTACCGTGACATTGCATTTCTCTCTCTATCTCTCTCGGAAAGTAGATTATTTATTACTGAAATAAACAGCAGAGATGTAACGCACGCATACACAGGTTGCATTAGGTGTTTTTAATCTCGAAGGAAGCCGGCTAATAGCGGAGAAGTAACCGATCGTTTCGCGTGCTTATATAGTTAAAAAAAAGAAAACAATGTAGAGACTGGCAGAGCGTTACGAACTCTATTTGATAATACCCTCGTTGAAATAAAATGCGCTAAGAAAATTACATTATATATACGTCTGAATTTTTATATATACAAACTTCAACTCAAGAAAATAAATTTTATTTGGACCACACGCGGTCTGATGAATTTTTTGTCTCGTCACATTGTAGCTTGAGAACGACCGGAAAATCAGCGATGCGAAAAAGGATACAAAATGGCCAATATTAAACCGCGTATGTATATACATATAATATAAACCACCAACACGAAGTGGTATATAAAGTGACGAAGTAAGAAAACCAGAGGTGGTCCTTATAGTCACGGCGGGACTGTCGCGTAAGATGTACCCCGGCTGTAATTCATCGGTGAACAACGTCTCGCGGCAGATTTTAATTTTAACGGCCGAGTTTCGGGACCGTTTATGGGCCTAGTGTATAATTTTATCGTACCTGCCGATCTGACCGCGCGTCGCCGAGCCAAATATTGCCATCGAGGTATGGCGGAAGATTTCTTATAAGGCGGTAGGGTGGCGCGACGATATACAGTAACACGGGGAGGATGCGGCGATTTGACTTGAGTATCCCACGTGTATGCGTAAGCAATACGCGCCTTCGAACTTGCGCCGCGCGCGTATGGGCGCGCGTGAACGAAGATCTTGCTTATATGTGAACCGAAGAGAGTGTCAGACTCACGAACTCAAACATACGCGCTTCGCGTCGTATCTCTCTGTTGGGAGGAAATCTATATCTTTAAGGAAGGTACCTTTATAGATTTGTAGAAAGTTGTAAATCAAACGTTAATGGGGACCTTGTGTCAGGACATAAACTTGAAACAACGACATATAACGATAAAGATAAGTTTTGAAAGCATAATAAAGGATGTCGTAGACCCTGATTTTTTGTATGTTGCTCATAGAGTTTTAAGCTGTTTTATGGTCTTTACAATGAACCAGTTTCCCTAAGTATGAAAAATGTGAAACCAACTGCGTTCTAATGGTTCTAAAAAATGATAAGTAAAGATTATCGTGCATGTGCGCTTTTGTGTATATTTTAAAGAACGACATTTTTGTCTATCTCTATGCGCCGCACCCTATATTCGTCTTGGAAATTATAACGCGCAAAAGCGTATATATATATAGGTATATAAGTCATATTATTAACTTTCTAAGACAATATTTAGATCACAATGTGAGGTCAATATCGAGCAAAATTGATGTAGTCATAAGTATTAACAATTCATTTGATAATTAAACAATTTTTAATACA